>ML408545.1:5302-44507 GCA_005239525.1 Nicotiana knightiana | reverse complement strand
CCGACCCAGGTTTAGCACATTGGCAAGCAGTAAAGAGGATCATGAGATATCTGAAGGGAACTGTTGATTATGCCCTTTGTTATCAAGGGGGCAAGGATCTGCGATTAGTTGGATACAGTGATGCTGATCATGGAGGTGACCTAGACGAGAGGAAGTCTACCTCAGGATATGTTTTCTTACTCAGTGATGGCGTCATATCATGGAGTAGTAAGAAACAATCATGTGTATCACTATCTACGATGGAAGCCGAATACGTGGCTCTCGCGTCAGCAGCTCAAGAAGCTGTTTGGTTGAAAAAGTTCTTGGATCACTTGTTGGATATCACTGAAAATACTGAACCAGTATTAGTCTACTGTGACAGTGAGGCTGCAATATCCTCCACCAAGGACCCAAAGTTTCATTGTAAAACCAAACATATAGATATCAAGTATAACTATGCGAGAGACATGGTTAGGCGCAAGGTAGTGAATGTGAAGTATGTGTCTACAAAAGATATGTTAGCAGATCCATTAACCAAGCCTTTGTATAGAGATGCATTTGTGAGACACACTAGGTCTCAAGGCTTGCGTAGACTCTGATATACTTTGTTTTGTTATTTATTTTCCCGTGTTCACAAACTGATGTTCTTTGATTATCAATAAAGTTGATTTAC
Organism: Nicotiana knightiana; assembly: GCA_005239525.1. Taxonomy (NCBI): domain Eukaryota; kingdom Viridiplantae; phylum Streptophyta; class Magnoliopsida; order Solanales; family Solanaceae; genus Nicotiana; species Nicotiana knightiana. The sequence goes on along the minus strand of ML408545.1, from coordinate 43,855 downwards.
ATACATACATATTTTAATTGTTGAATGTTATGTACATTTCTTATTTTTTTTTATAAGTATGTCGGGTAGACAAGAGGTTGGCCTTCTCACACAGGCAACTGCCTCCTTATCTTAGTGATATGAGGAGACAAGACATGATTTTAAGCAAAATTATCAGAAGGGTAATTTGAGATCTATTCGCTTGAAATTAGAATGTCGCTTAAACAATGACATAAGGTCATTAGGGTGAAAAACGTTCACCTAGTCTACTTTGTGAGCCAGATGTGAGTTAAAATGATATTGTAGATCAAAGAACTCAAATTTAGATACTTATGGTGTCTAAATATCATCTGTACAACATTCTTTATGAGATAAAGACATACGCTCCTTGGGAAAAGGGAGAAAATGTTGTAGCACATGTTTCATATCATGTGTGCTAATGTCGACCAATTGGGTTAACATAAGTCCATTCTCAACTTATTGTTGTGTGAGACCCAGAGCTTTTATGATAGCTCGAGATTCTGTACCCTTAGAGACTCCGATCAGATACTTGAGACTTAGTGTGATGTTAGCTATCTTAGTGTGTTTCCAAAAGACCATGGACACAGATTCGGTCTAGCGGAGCATATCTAGAAAAGCAGTCATACTAATGTTAAGGGAATCGTGAGAAGAGGAAGATCATTGATGGAATCTCATTTATTTGTATTCACTGGTGCACCAATTATAACTTATGAGTTATGATTGTGAATACAAGAAATAATGATATATGAGATTTTGAGAGTATATCAAATGTGATTTATATGATCTAGGGTACTGCATACTTTATGATCTACTTGCATGTTTGTGCTCATCGAGAGGCTATATACTCCTAACAGATGTATAGCACTTAGCTCTCATAGTATGCTGGTCGCACGGTCTACTTCCCTGTATGAATGATTGAGGTGATGAACTGAGAATATGTTTCTCAGGCTAGATGAGCACTCCCATTATGTATGAGTGGGAGATGTAGGAAATATTGGGTCCACCCATAAGGGGTGCTCTAAGGCCCAATAGAGTTATTAGTTAACCCTAAATATTTCCTATATAAGTACACTTAGTGTGTATATTAAATATACGCTAAGCAATATTTTTTCTACGNATCTTAGTGATATGAGGAGACAAGACATGATTTTAAGCAAAATTATCAGAAGGGTAATTTGAGATCTATTCGCTTGAAATTAGAATGTCGCTTAAACAATGACATAAGGTCATTAGGGTGGAAAACGTTCACCTAGTATACTTTGTGAGCCAGATGTGAGTTACAAATGATATTGTAGATCAAAGAACTCAAATTTAGATACTTATGGTGTCTAAATATCATCTGTACAATATTCTTTATGAGATAAAGACATACGCTCCTTGGGAAAAGGGAGAAAATGATGTAGCACATGTTTCATACCATGTGTGCTAATGTTGACCAATTGGGTTAACATAAGTCCATTCTCAACTTATTGTTGTGTGAGACCCAGAGCTTTTATGATAGCTCAAGATTCTGTACCCTTAGAGACTCCGATCAGATACTTGAGACTTAGTGTGATGTTGTTATCTTAGTGTGTTTCCGAAAGACCATGGACACAGATTCGGTCTAGCGGAGCATATCTAGAAAAGCAGTCATACTAATGTTAAGGGAATCGTGAGAAGAGGAAGATCATTGATGGAATCTCATTTATTTGTATTCACTGGTGCACCAATTATAACTTATGAGTTATGATTGTGAATACAAGAAATAATGATATATGAGATTTTGAGAGTATATCAAATGTGATTTATATGATCTAGGGTACTGCATACTTTATGATCTACTTGCATGTTTGTGCTCATCGAGAGGCTATATACTCCTAACAGATGTATAGCACTTAGCTCTCATAGTATGCTGGTCGCACGGTCTACTTCCCTGTATGAATGATTGAGGTGATGAACTGAGAATATGTTTCTCAGGCTAGATGAGCACTCCCATTATGTATGAGTGGGAGATGTAGGAAATATTGGGTCCACCCATAAGGGGTGCTCTAAGGCCCAATAGAGTTATTAGTTAACCCTAAATATTTCCTATATAAGTACACTTAGTGTGTATATTAAATATACGCTAAGCAATATTTTTTCTACGCTCTTTCTTCCTCTCTCAACTGAACTAGGTTTAGACTGTGGAATTGGGGGTTGATCCAACACACCGTGAAAACTACCGCCGACCAGTAATTCCAGCAGCGGTTCATCCGTTTTCGCTTTCGCTTCATGAAGAACAAGTAAGTTCTCGGTTTACGTTTTACACGCTATCTAATATGTTTAGATTAACGTGCTCCTTCAATCAAGAAGAGTGGTTAAGCAAAATACACCACGTGAATGACAATCACATCTTTTGCACCAATAAGAAAATCAATACACTTCAAGAATCCCATTGTACAAGTATCTCAACAAAATCCAACTTTGATCTTCAACGTAAGTGTGGTACCCGATTATTTCAAGAATAACAAGCATATATACGTGGTCATGATTTAGGTGCAGTTAAGACCAAGTCTAGCACATCAACACATTCACAAGGAGTCCATCATATTTAATCAAGTTAAAGTACGCTAAAATATGGTCTCTAGCATTGAAATTATACTCACAAAATTCAACAAGGCATAAAGAATCATATAATCTACCCTGAGCATGATTAACCCTGGCACATGATTTAGGTATAGTTAAGACCAAGTCTAGCACATCAATAGATTTACAAGGAGTCCAACATATTTAATCAAGATAAAGTAAGCTAAAGCATGGTCTCTAGCATTGAAATTATGCTCACAAAGTTCAACAAGGCACAAAAAATCATATAATCAACTCCAAGCATGGATAACCCTGACACATGCATATACGCTCGTCACCTCGCCTATACATCACCCCTCCACATAGCAAACAATATTATTTTATTAGTAAAAATTCCCCCAACAAACCAGAGTCCGCATGTTGATCACATTCGAGGTTCTGCTCGCAAATGTGAGCACCACCTTTGCGAGGGAGGGGTGACTTGCATTTGCGAAAAAGGGTTCGGGCTGGGCATTTAGTATATGTGAATTTTGTATCGCATTTGCAGACAAGAGGGCTCTGCATTTGCAATGGGTAAGTCGCATTTGCGACACATTAGACTTTGGGGGTAGCTTCGCATTTGAGAAGCGTTGATCACATTTGTAGCTAACCAGAGTCCGCATGTTGATCACATTTGTAGCTAGCCAGTTGTTCGCTTTGTGAATGTAGCAATTGAGAATAAGAGTTCACAATTGCTACATCTCTAGCTGGGTAAAATGTGGGAATTTCGGACTTAGCTCATTTTAAATCACTTTTTAACCCTATACTCCATAGAGACGATTTTTGAAGAAGATTTTCTTCCCAAATTCATTGGTAAGCATCTTTAACTAATTTTTAATCACTTTCAACTACTATTTCATGAATTTTAACACCAAATCTATGAATTTTAAAGTAGAAATTGAGAGTTCTGGGTAGAGTTTAGGGATTTTATAAAATCGAGATTTAGACCTCAAATTGAGGTTGGATTTCAAAACAAATCACATAACCGTGCTCGGGAGTGAATGGGTCATCGAAATTTGGTTCGAGTCTCGAATTTCAACTAAGTCGGCGCGGGTTGACTTTTTCAATTATGATTTAAATCGAACATTTTTCATTTGTGTGTAGTTTCTAAAGCTTATTGTGGATTGTTTGATCGATAATTGGCTAGATTCGGTTGGTTTAGAGGCTTGTTCGAAAGGAAAAGCCATGTTTGATTGTGATTTTATTGAGAAAAGAGGTAAGTATCTTGCCTAGCTTTGTTGGGGGAATTTTTACTAATAAAATAATATTGTTCGAGGTTCTGCTCGCAAATGTGAGCACCACCTTTGCGAGGGAGGGGTGACTTGCATTTGCGAAAAAGGGTTCGGGCTGGGCATTTAGTATATGTGAATTTTGTATCGCATTTGCAGACAAGAGGGCTCTGCATTTGCAATGGGTAAGTCGCATTTGCGACACATTAGACTTTGGGGGTAGCTTCGCATTTGAGAAGCGTTGATCACATTTGTAGCTAACCAGAGTCCGCATGTTGATATACTAAATGCCCAGCCCGAACCCTTTTTCGCAAATGCAAGTCACCCCTCCCTCGCAAAGGTGGTGCTCACATTTGCGAGCAGAACCTCGAAAATGCGAGATCTGCGGGTTCATCGCACCAGTCGTTCATCAACTTCACCAAAATCATGCACAACTCATCCGAAACTCATCTGAGCCCCTCGGGCTCCATTTTGAACATTCACACAAGTTAATAACATCTTTAAACACGCTCTCTATCTCAAATAATCAAATAACATCAAATATCAAGAATTAATCATTAAAACTCAAGATTTTCAAGTTTAAAACTCATTTTTTCCAACTTATCATATAATGCGCCGAAATGGCCTCGGATCACCCGAGACCCAACCAAACATCCAAAATCATCATATGAACCTACCGGAATTGTCAAAATACCGATCCGAGTTCGTTTACCAAAACATTGACCGTGGTCAAATCTAGTAATTTTTAAAGTCAAAAATCATGTTTTCTTTTACAATTCACATTTAAATTTTTCGAAAATAGACACGGATCACATACAAAAGTCATAAATCATCAAATAGAGTAATGAAAAGCCTCATAATATGAAAAAAAAAACTAGTACTCAAAACGATCCTGTTGTTACATCGCTAAGAAAGGCCAGAGAATTTTGCTATTATATATTGTAGAGAACTTGAATTATTTTGTTTGATGAGTTACAAATGTAATGCCCCTATATACACTAGTCACTTAGGGTCTAGATAAATAATACTCCATCAATTTCAATTTATGTGAACCTATTTGACTGGCCACAGAGATTAAGAAAAGAGAAAACTTTTAAACTTGTGGTGTAAAATGAGGTAATATATTTTTATGTCGCTATAAATCATTGTATAAAGGTAAATTCTTTCCAAAAATGAAAAAAGGACATTATTTTAGGCACGAACTAAAAAAGAAATAGGCTCACACAAATTAAAACGGATGGAGTAATTGTTATACAAGTCCTTCGTATTTAAAAGATAAGAACTTCCTCTATAATTCTCTACAAGGCTAAAAAGTTCCAAAGATTTTCTTAGTAATTACATAGGGTTCTAGGGTCTTCCAAGAAAAATCTCTATATTTGTCTAAAACCTCCAAACAAGTGTTAGCATTCGTGTTGTGTAAGCTTCACATGGCAAAATATGTGCCAAATAAGACCTATGCTACCTGATGACATTGCGGGTCATGCATATTGGCTTTTATTGAAACGTATGCGTTTGGCTTTTAATTTCTTGATCACTAGCATTCACTACTTTGTTCGCTGGTTTTATTACATTAGTGTTATTTGGCTGCTAACCCCATGTTGCAATTTGCAAACTCAAAACTGGATACATAGAAATAAATTATCATTTTATGGGCAACAAGGTTGCAGTGAGTATTACTCTTGTTGGCTAAAGTGTTTACAGAAAGTAGCATAATCTCTTTTGTTTAAGGAACAACTTTCACGTGTTTTTTGTTAATTTTCACTCAGAGGGAGGGTGTAAGATTATAATCCATTTGTATGGTTTCATATTTATTATTCTTAGCTCCGCTTCATTATATATGTTCTCATATTCAGTGAATTGGTCTTTGAAGACTTTAGCAAAAACTAATCTTAGAGTACGCGCTTTGGCGTATATCCCATTCCATGAGAAAACTTACAGAAATACTATTAAGTAAAGTGTCTTGAATTATAAAAAAAATTTGAAAAATATAATTTTCTAAAAATAATAAATATGATTATATTTATCTAATTCCATAAAGAATAAACATTATGTTACAGAAGTCCTCATATGCCTTACAAGAATTCTAATGCATGAATTTTATTTTTAGTTTACAAGTCCAAGCAGAGTAAGTATAATGTGTAAATTTGTATTAACCATGCTAACAACAACATTTCAGTTTGTCTATAACTCTTAAACTTTTTATTTTTAGGAAACAACTTAAAAAAGTAAGTCTACACATGATTTTCAAATACTGTTTTCAACTTAACTTTAATTTTCAAGCTAAGAATATGCTTTAGTTTTACTTATTACTCCATTCACCGTAAAATAAATTTATTATTATTGTAGGCATATGAATTTTATTAAAATTAAATTCATAAAATAATTTGGATTATATTAGTCTAAATAAATATTTTGGGCTAATATAATGGAATTAATTATATAAGTCCAATATATATAGACTAAATAATTAAGACTGATTTCATTGGACTAGCCCATTTAATTGGGCTACAAATGATGAGCCCACTTATTAAGCCCAAGATATCATCTTCCTAGAGGCCCAGTTTGGAGCTACTTGTGAAATGACGTGGCACACCAAGTCAAAACAGAAGAGCCAATAGAACCACGCCACATGTCAAAATGACAAGACATGCCTAGTCAAATTAAATGGCCAATGAAATTGCGCCACATGTGCAAGTGATATGTTTTGACCAATCAAATGCGGCCTTGTCACACTCCAATTTGATTGGTCGGAAAGAGTTTGTTCTTATCATAACTATTCCCTCCCACAACTATAAATAGAGGTCTTCATAACCCAGAAAAGACACCAGAAGTTATAACAAGAAGCAAGAAAGAGCGCGTGGATCAAACGCTACAAATTCCTCCACAAGTTTCAAGCTTCAAGCAATCAAGTTCAAGCTCAAGAACGAAGAACAAATCAAGTTCAAGCTCAAGAACGAAGAGCAAATCAAGATCAAGCTCAAATGCCCTTGAATTTATTTACTATTGGAAAGAAGAATCAGAGGATTCATAAAGACTGTACACACAAATTATTTGAAATCAAATACTATGATTGTTGTAATATTTTTCGGTCTTGATTATATTTTCTCTATGCAATTTATTGTCTACAAATTATGGCACGCCCAGTGGGACAATCTATACCTATTATCTCAACTTTTCAATCACCAAAGTTCAAGAACATCGAAATGGCTTCACGGAATATTAACTCCAAATCAACTTCCAGAGAGGCTGCTAATTTCAAGTTTTATGTTGATGTGGAAAGCATCATCGATGTTACCTTTGGAAGTTTTGAGCCAGTTATAAGGAGCGAAGCAGGATCTTTAGGACAACAATCACTCCAAGTGTCGTCCACGTCAACCCCTATTTTCGGATCTTCATATTCAAAAGGAGCAAGATCCTCTACAAGCACGTCCCAAAAAGGGAACGATGTCACCAAAAGGATCAGTTCTTTCCCAACTTAGTTTATCTAAGTCTGAGAAACCTTCCATGCAAGCTTAAGATGATGACTTGAGCGCCGGATCTACTTTAGTCTCCATTAATGCAACCTCCAAGCTCTATCCCAATAATGATCTATTTCATTCTTCATCCTCTATGGACATCATGAAAGCAATGGTTATTGAAGTTTCTACCGTAGAAAAACAACTCACAAATTTGATGAAAGTAGTTGAAGGCTTGTCAAAGCGTATGCAAGATCAAGATGCTAAACTTTCCAATTTAGAAAATAAGTTGGATATCATAATAGAAGGATAATCTATACAAACACCTTTTAATCTTCAAAGGTTACAAGAGAAATGAGACTCCTCCGAAAAGCAAGCAACGACAATTAAGGATATTAAAGTCTCCGCTGAAGGTTTAATTCCCGTTGAGAAATTGGAAGACTTCATTATGGAGGCTATCAAAGATAAACATGAGTCATCATCCAAATTATCTCTCATATATGCAAAGCTGTGTAGGCAAAGAATTGATAACCTTTAGATGCATGTTGGTTATCAACTTCCTAAGTTGCAACAATTCGACGGCAAGAGAAATCCAAAACAACATGTGGCGCACTTTGTTGAAACTGCAACAATGCTGGAATACACGGTCATTATCTTGTCAAAAAGTTTGTTTGATATCTCAAAGGTAATGCATTCGATTGGTAGACAGATCTCGAACCTGGATCCATCAATAGGTGGGAGCAGTTAGAGTAGGAGTTTCTTAATTGTTTCTATATCAAAAGACGGGTCGTAAGCACGATCGAACTTACAAAAGCTCATCAACGAAAGGATGAGCTAGTTAATGACTTCATCAACTGTTGGAGGAGATTAAGTCTCAACTGCAAAGATCGCCTTAGTGAAACTTCTGGCATCGAAATGTGTATTTAAGTCATGCAATGGGGTCTTCGCTATATCATACAAGGCATAAAGCCCAAAACATTTGAAAAACTAGCAACTCGTGTTTATGATATGGAACTAAATATGGCCATACTATTACAGTATATATATTTGTAATTATTTTCAGAAATTCACAATATTTTTGAAATGCTACCTACTATCTTGTTTAAGTAAATAAAATAACTATTATAGTATATATTTTTTTATTTCTTTGACAAGCCTACACGTTTTGTTTTCCATTCAAAAAAAAAATCTCAAAACTTGGATTACGACTTCTAAAGTCGTCTAATTACTATTGTTTTAGAAGATATCGAAAAACTCAGTTAATAATTCTTAAAAAAATTAATTTAAATAAGGAAAGAATCTTATATATAATTCCTACTAAGTATTAGGAGTTTTTACCTCACTCAAATAAGGACAGATTCCATAGTCAAACTTTAAATTTTATGTGAAAAGTCCAAATATTAGGAAAATAATTAATGACTATTTTGTCCAGTATGAACTCTGCGCTAAAAGGGTAAAAAAGGCGAACGGCATTTCGCTAAGGGTCTTCGTGCTTTTAATATAATATAGATAGATATAGATAGATAATATACATTGGTTGGAGATTTGTTGCAAATTTTATCCGGGAGAGTCCTCGTGAAAAGATCACCTTTTTAAGTTTTGTTGGTAATGAAGGCTGGGGCGGAGCGAGTGCTCCGTTACGGTTTGGTCCAATCTAGTAATTGTTAATATTCTGTATTCAAAACTAGAAAAACAGAAAACGTTAGTTTAAGAAAATAAAACAGAAAATTCCGAGCTCACAAGTTTCTTGTGTATCCTTAAGGAATTTAATCCCCTCACAGTTGCCCGGAGTTTTGGATTAATTCCTTCCAGGATAGAACGAAATAATTATTTTATGATAGCGGCACTTTAAATCACGGAACTTCGGCAAACATAAATGGCGGAGCAACTTGTGGACAATAAATTTGCATCGAGAAAATAAAATCAAGACCAAAAAATATTGCAGCAATCGTAGTATTTTATTTCAAATAATGTGAGTGTACAATTCCTATGAATCCTCCGATTCTTTTTTCCAATAGTAAATAAATTCAAGGGCCTTTGAGCTTGATCTTGGATATGTAGTTGTTTCCATGAACGATGATCTTGTTCTTGAGCTTGAGCTTGATTTCTTGAACTTGACCTTGATTTGTTCTTCGTTTTTGAGCTTGAACTTGATTTCTTGAACTTGAACTTGATTGCTTGAAGCTTGAAACTTGTAGAGAAATTTGCGGCGTTTGATCCACGAGCTCTCTCTTGCTTCTTGTTATAACTTCTGGTGCCTTTTCTGGGTTATGAATACCCCTATTTATAGTTGTGGAAGGGAGGAGTTGTGATAAGAACAAACTCTTTTCGACCAATCAAATTGAAGTGTGACAAGGCCGCGTTTGATTGGTCAGAACATGTCACTTGCACATGTGATGCGGTTTCATTGGCCTTTTGATTTGACTTGGCATGCCTTGTCATTTTGACACGTGGCATGATCTTATTGGCTCTTTAGTTTGACTTGGTGTGCCACGCCATTTGACACGTGGCACCAAACTGGGCCTCTAGGAAGATGACAGCTTGCACTTAATGAAGTGGGCTTATCACTCTAGCCCAATTAAATAGGCTAGCCCAATGGATTAAGACTTACTTATTTAATCAATATATATTGGATTTATATAATTAACTCAACTATATTAGCCCATAGTATTTATTTTGACCAATATATCTTGAATTTAAAATATAATCCAAATTATTTTATGAATTTAATTTTAATAAAAATTTATATGCCTAAAAATATCCCCAACTTTAAAATTTGTCAAGACATTAACTTTGTTAATTTCGAAGGCTAAACTTGAAGTATTTGTAAGTTAATACACTGCTAAAGTTGAGAGCATGTGCTAACCGATTCTAAGATTCAATTACTTAAAGCTTGCAATAGTCTTATATGTTTGGATAAAGGAAACCACGTAAATGGAATGGGCTTTTGCATTTGGATTGTCAAATGGAAATTGAATTTGGATTGCAATTGGATTGGCCTTTACATGTTGACAACGAATTGGTAAGAACTCCACTTCACATCTTATTGTTTTTCAAGGATTCTTTCCCACGCCAACTCTAATTATAATAATTGTCGTCGCCTCAACAATCCAAGTCCTTCTCAAAGACCAATTGTCGCAACGCCTCATATCGAGAAATCACTATTTGACAGCCACCTTTTGTTATCTATATAAACTCATGCTCGTCTCTTTGTTATCACCAATTTAAGAGTTTAGTCCATAGATATACCTCACGTTCAACTAGCGAATATCAAAGTGCAAGATAATTTATTCTTCTTTTTGTGCGTTTTCTTTGCTTGTTCTTTTTTTTTTTTATCTTTTTTTTGTAGGACAAACGAGAAGGATTTATCCTTTTTTTAACAAGACGATCCATGCATGAAAAAGACAATCATAGGGCCTGAGGGGATGAGTACTCATTCCTTCCCGACTATCGAAGAGATTACTCTCAATATGGCCCGACTATCGGAGATAATACTCTCAATGTGGCTTGACTATCGGAGAGATTACTCTCAATGTGGCTCGCTATCGGAGAGATTACTCTCAAAATGACCCGACTATCGTAGGGATTACTCAATGTGGCTTGACTATCGGAGATATTACTCTCAAAATGACCCAACTATCGGAGAGATTACTTTAAATGTGGATCGACTATCGGAGAGATTACTCTCAAAATGATCTGACTATCGGATAGATTGCTCTCAATGTGACTCGACTATCGGAGAGATTACTCTCAAAATGACCCGACTATCGGAGGCCATTTCATCCATTTAGACCTTTGTGCCCATTCTAATATTCTTGATTTGGACTTTGATGACCTTTTTTTTCTTTTGCCGCCTGAAGAGATGGAAAATTTCAGAGACTATACCTCACCTTCCTCCAACTTAGATATCTCTTAATCGAGACTGAAGATGGCATAGAACAAACCAAGCTTTTGGTTCACACCCCACAAGCTGGCTAGTATGCAGCCTCATGGCCTTCTTTGAGGAACTCCTTTCGTATAGAAAACTGGACCTTGGAGCACAAGTCTACTTCTAATCCATTTTCCAAGATGTGGTCTCCCCAAGTTCCAATCCATCACCACGTAAACATTTCTAGCACCCTTCCAAACTTAGGGTGTCGCATAATTCAAGGTGAAGTACGTTGGGGAAACACAACAACAATCGAGGGCGAGTATTGTCATATTCCAGGATATTGGGAATGGGCTGAAGATGTACTTGGTGGAAGCCAACAAACTCTGAGTACAACAAAAATTCACGATGCTGTCTATGCCTCACTTTTTACTTATGATAGGAACTTGAACATTTTGCAAGCATTTTGTGAGGCTTGGTGCCCCAAAACGAACACGCTTCTTACATCAGCCGGAAACTATCTATCTCTTTTTGGGACTTACATATCCTTGGAGGTCTACCCATTGCGGGTTCTTCGTACGAAGACGTGGTACCTGAGACAAGAGAACTCATCGGTTTGGACGAAAAACATATGAGATTTATTCCTCGATCTTGCGAGTATTTATTTGATGCCTTCCATCACCTTAAGGAAGGTACATGTGGTAACCAAAAGGTCTCCTTGATCAAGTGGAAAAATTTTTGGTATAAAAATGCTTTAATATATAAACCTGCCCCACTGCGAAAGGAAAAAAAATCTGCGTGCCTAAATTTGACACGTAATCCTAACGGAGTTATTCTCGAGAGAACTAGGTGGTCGAGTGATCAAGAATCTATATTATCCAAGCTTAGGGTGAGGTCTGACAAGAATGATGAAACATATATATCAGCATTCTTATCAATTTGGCTATGTGCCTTTGTGTTTCCCAAGGCACAATATTTCATTCTTCTCGAGACTTTTAAGATGGCAAGCATGATGGCAAGCGGGCGAAAGATTAGCCTTGCGGTCCCCGTTTTGGCGAGTATTTATCATGGTTTGAATAATATTTCGTGTTCTTCCCAATTTGATCAGGTCAAAGTTTGTTTTCCCATCCATTATGTTTACCGCTGGCTTGCGCATTACTTCAAAACCCATTATCCACTTGCTAAGGGTCTGTTTGTCCCTTTGATGGTGGCATACTCAAGAGAAGGAGTTGTGAGGTACTTTGACGAGAAGTACGCAAGAAAATGCATCCACAATGGGAAGGATATAGTTTGGACACCAACAATGTTAACCAATTCTCATCCTTATTATTATGTAGATAACGATGCCCCTCAAGAGTTGGAGTCAAATTACTTCATGGTCTTACGTTTTAATTACCTCCCTTTGACGTATGGTAATTCATTCATCATCGAGCCATATAGCCCCGCATCAGTTTGGTCGTCAATTTAGGTTTTACCATAACGTCCCCGATTTTTTGGAGAATGATATTCATAATGCCTCTCTAGATGAAGGACTCAGATTTCAGAGGATTTGCACACTGTATCGGTCTATGTCACGTGCGGCTTTTCCCCCAACGGTAGATCCTGTAGAGAAGCCTTTCTCCACCAATTATATGTCTTGGTGGGAGAAAACGCATGGGAAATTTCTCGAGAATAATTTACAAGCTTTGGTAGACAATGTTGGGCTAAAATTTACTACTCCTTTAGGAGGTGAAGATCAAGGTGTTGGAAAGACGCTCTCAAAAGTCAAACAACCACCTATTCCAATCCCAAAAGTAGTTACACAACATAAGAAAAAGAAGCTTAAATCCTCAAAGGCAGCTTTGAAAGAGGTGGTGTGCACTTCAACAGATATAGAGAAACACCCTCCATATCTTCCATTTAGCACGCAAGTTCCTCAAGATACAAGCCAGAGTACCAATGAAGATCAAAATTGGAAAGGGAAACGGGCTAACCCAGTAGAGATTGTAGAGGTTCTAAGTGTTGATAGTCCCTCAAGAACGCATACGAATTGTAACAAGGAGGTAAAAATACAATCACCTTGCCCTTTCTTTTCTTTTCTTTTTTAAAATCGATACGAATAGCTTCACTAAAAAATTATCCACATTCTTTGACTTTTCCTTATGCAGTTAAATGTCATTGGGCTTCCGGTGGTATCCCCGTATGACAAGCCGCGAGTGAGTAATGAATCTATTGGAGGGTCTACATCTAAAGTGAAGTCGTCTTCAAAGGCATCATCTCTTCCTCATGATGAAGCCCTAAGAAGACAAACTCCAAATGGGATAACTCGCGTTCCACCAATGACAAATGCAGCAATGTCTATTTTTGAAGGAAAGAGCATTGTCTTTAATAGAAAAAAGGAATTCATCTTGGAACTTTGGGAGGATATTTGCAAGAGACTCTCCAAAACTCGTGCAAAACTGCTCTCATATTTTAGGGAGAAAATCACTGAGATTTCGAGGATACGAAGAAGGCGAATATTTTAGATCTTTCTCCATTAGAGTGTTTACTGGATTCTCTTTTCGAGCTTGCTGCTGCATATGACCAAGAGAGATCCAATTTGGATGACAAGACGAGTCAAGATGAGAAGCTGGAGCTGATTTCCAAAGCTAAGGAGCATCTTGAATTGTTCAAACTTGAAGCAAGTGAGAAAGTCAAGAAAGTTTCCTCTAGTAAAAAAAAACTGAAGAGAGTTGTGAAGAAGTTGCAAACATTACAACAAGAGAGGGAGAACATCGAAGGTGTTATAGAAGCGACTCAAAAGGAGGTTGAAGAGATTCAGGCAAAAGTTTCAGTTGTCGAGACTGAGGTCTCTTCATATGACAACGTAAATTTGCTGACTGTTGATGATTCGGCCAAATTGGAGGAGAAGAAGAAGAACCTGGAGACTAGCTGTCAAGAATTGCTCAACTACATGTTTTGCTTAGATTAGACTATTAGAATTATCTCCCCTTTTATCTTTATGTTAGATTGACCTATTGGATATTTATTTCATCTTAAATAAGATTGCTTCTCTTTTGCTTTACATTGCCCCACATTTATCTTAGTCGCATAATTTTTAGTTTTACGCGCTTGTAAATAAAGATTCATATCTTGTCACAGGAGAGTCCAAATAACAAACCGTTTGATTTATCGAAAATTAAACTTCAATATCTAAAACATATCCAAAATTTAGAATCAAACACCATCAGAATCAACCCAGATAATATTTTGAAACCAACTTTAGATTCCACCATGTAGAAAATTTCAGATTTGCACAGTCTCACAAAAAGAAAATCATATCTTGGTGTAGGAAAGTCAGAATCATGAACTGTTTGATTTTTTGGAAACTTAACTTAAAGATATATAACATATCCAAAATGAAAAATTTAATGCCTTATGGATAGTTTCAGATAATAGTTCGAGATCAATACTAAATTCTGACACGACGACAATTTCACATTTGCGCGACTTCACCAAAACTTTTGTATCTTGATGTAGGAATGTAGAAATCGCAAGTTGTTTGATCTATTGGAAACTAAACTTCAAAATATAAAACATATCCAAAATATAAAATTTAATACCTTAAGGATAGTTTCAGATGATAGTTCGAAGTCGATTTGGTTTCTAATATGCCGACAATTCCAAATTAATTTCCAGAAATTGAAATTCAAGAGATTCATTCTCACCAAATATCTTGGGTTCAAGTCTCACTGAATTTGAAGTATCGTGAAGGTTCGCCAAAAAAAACTTGAAGGTTTGGATAACATGAAGGCATAACGAATTCCCGGACTTCAATGCAAATGCTTGGCACCCTCCTAAAGGATTTTAATCATTTTATTAAGGATACCAAATTACCATAGCGGCTTTCCCCCTTCAAAATCAGATGGGATCTAAAGTTTAATATAATAATGGTATCTCAACTCGATTTTAAAGTGTTGATTGAATGGATTACATTCCATCGTACTTAACTCGGACAATGATTGAGGGATTATGTATCTTTTGGACTTATGCGACTGAACTCAGAATGAAACTCTAAGCTGCCTATGTACCTTGGTGAAGAGGATCAAGTCATACCGTATTTCAGAATGGGTGATTTTCATTTTATTTTTTTAGTATATTTTTTTTATGTCCTAACTTTTGCCTAGGCTGCCTCATTAGAGGTTTTCAATCTAGCGGACTTTTTTTTTCTGTGGGCCGTACACAGTTCAGACTCATGCGGGCCAGGAATGTAGGAACATGCAGTTTAGGCTCATGCGTCAAGGAGCGTGACACATCAGAATCCAAAAATGGGTACTCTTTCTCTTCCATTTCTTTTAGAGTCAACTTTCCACTTGGCTTGTCTTGAAAAGAAGCGGATTTTATACTCTGCTTCTTGCTCACCTTCGTCGTGAACTTCACAGCTGATGTGTTGATATTCATAGCTTCTTTGCTTTCAGACTTGGGTACGAACTTGCCCCACTTCCTGACTTCTTGCTTGTCGTTTCCTTTGTGAGGTTCATAGATAGGAAGCCTTTCATTTCCAGCAGAGGCCATGCTCAATTCATGTCATGGGCACGAGTTGCAAGTTCTTCAAATATGCTACGCTTGATACCTTGCAAGATGTAGCGCAATCCCCAATGCTTGCCTTGGATGCATATCTCTATGCCAGAAGCTTCACTAAGCCTGTCTTTACAGTTGAGGCTTGCATTCCTCCAACAATTGATAAAGTCAATGACTGGTTCACCCTTTCATTGGCGAGTATTTGTGGGTTCAACCATGCTCACGGTGCGTCTTGTGCTATAAAAGCAATTGAGGAGCTCTTCCTCTAGTTGATTCTAGCTATCAATAGATCCCGCCTCGAGGTATGTATACCAATCAAAAGCATTTCCTTTTAGCGAGCAGATGAACTGTTTGACGAGGTAATCTCCATAAGTCCCAGCGTTGTTGTATGTCTCAACGAATTGCAACACATGTCACTTTGGATTGCCTTTACCATCAAACTGTTGGAACTTTGTAGGTTGATAGCCAGCAAGCATCTTCAACACATCGATCCTTGCAGTGTACAACTTTGCGTATGTAAGGAAGGACTTGGCATCAACTTCATATTTATTCTTAATAGTTCCTTAAATGAACTCCTTCAGTTGATCGATAGGAATCATCCCTTCAGATGAGATAGGGATAGCCTTAGCGCATGCTACTCGTCTCGGGGGAGAATCAATCTATGGAACTTCTGGGAGCTTGCCAGGTGCATGGGTGGATTCTTCTTCCATCAACATTCCCACCCTGTCTGTTAGCTTGTCAATTCTAGTATCTTTATTTTGCATGCACTTGGTCAAGCCAGCGATTTCTTCCGTCAAGTTCGCCAACTGCTCTTCCACGGATGAAGTGTTTGTCACCATGGTTTGCATGATTGTTGAAATGATGGGGAGTAACATGGATTGTCACACATATTGATTCTCGAATGGATCATGCTAGGCGGTGTAAGTGCGGAGGATCCATCACTTGAAGCATCATCATCTTCCTTCACAGCAGAGTTCTTGGATTCAGAGAGGTCAATCGGAGCAAGAGTTTTCTTGATCTTTTCAGCAACATCGCTTCCCTTTTGGTAAGTTTGTGAAAGATATTGATCCTTTTGAGGAGGAAGATCTGAATATAGGAGTTGATGCGAACATCACTTGGAGTGCTTGTTGTCCTAAAGAGCTTGGTTTTCTCCTCGTAACTGGTCTGGAGCTTCCAAAGGTAACATCGAGGATGTTTTCCACATCAGCATAGAACCTGGAGTTAGCAGCCTCTGTGGAAGTTGATCCGAGGTTGATTTTATTTGAAACCATTTTGATGTTCATAAAATTTGGTGATTGAAAAGTTGAGATGAGAGGTAGAGATTGTCCCACCGGGCGTGCCAGAATTTGTAGACAATAAATTTGCGTCAAGAAAATAAAATCAAGACCGAAAAATATTGCAACAATCGTAGTATTTTATTTCAAATAATTTGAGTGTACAATATCTATAAATCCTTTGATTCTTCTTTCCAATAGTAAATAAATTCAAGGGCCTTTGAGCTTGATCTTGAATATGTAATTGTTGCCATGAACGATGATCTTATTCTTGAGCTTGAGATTGATTGCTTGAACTTGACCTTGATTTGTTCTTCGTTCTTGAGCTTGAACTTGATTTCTTGAATTTGAACTTGATTGTCTGAATCCTGAAACTTGTAGAAAAATTTACAGCGTTTGATCCACGAGCTCTCTCTTTCTTCTTGTTATAGCTTCTGGTGTCTTTTCTGAGTTATGAAGACTCCTATTTATAGTTGTGAAATGGAGGAGTTGTGATAAGAACAAACTCTTTACGACCAATCAAATTGAAGTGTGACAAGACCGCGTTTGACTGGCCAGAACATGCCACTTGCACATGTGGCGCGGTTTCATTGGCCTTTTGATGTGACTTGGCATGCCTTGTCATTTTGGCACGTGGCATGATCCTACTGGCTCTTCAGTTTGACTTAGCGTGCCACGTCATTTGACACGTGACACCAAACTGGGCCTCTAGGAAGATGACAACTTGGACTTAATGAAGTGGGCTCATCACTCTAGCCCAATTAAATGGGCTAGCCCAATAGATTAAGACTTATTTATTTAATCCATATATATTGGACTTATATAATTAATCAATTATGTTGATCCATACTATTTATTTGGACCAATATAGCTTGAATTTAAACTATATAATCTAAATTATTTTATGAATTTAATTTTAATAAAATTTATATGCCTACATAATTAACACAAAATGCTTACGTGTTTTGTTTTGAAAACAATGCAGAATGCAGAAGATATAGGGGAGAGATTTTCAGATTTCGGTGTCTGAAAAATGAAGCTAAGCCTCTAAAATAGTGAGATGAAGAGGTGCAATTCGAAAGGTGCCTCTTCCATTTCCCATTCACACCCATTCACGAAAGATAACAGTAATTTTGATCCAAACCTTTATTGAATATATAAAAATTATTAATTTAGAACTCGATAACTTAAGGACTATAATCCAGAACTCATAAGCTTCAAATCCTACGTCCGCCTCTGAAAGAGATGAAACTTTTTGTCATGGGACTCATGGCTAAGTCCAGATTATATCACAAGTGTAGGCATATGAAGTTTACTAATTAAATTCATAAATAATTTAGTTTTTATTGGTCCAAATATATATATATGGGTTAAATAAATAAATCTTAATCCATTGGGCTAGCCCATTTAATTGTGCTACAAGTGTTGAGCCTACTTCATTAGGCCCAATATGCCATCTTCCTAGAGGCCCAGTTTGGTGTCACGTGGCACGCCAAGTCAAACGGAAAAGCCAATAGGATCATGCCACGTGTCAAAATGACAAGGCATGCCAAGTCACATTAAAAGGCCAATGAAACCATGCCACGTATGCAAGTGACATGTTCTGGCCAATCAAATGCGGCCTTATCACACTTCAATTTGATTGGTCAGAAAGAGTTTGTTCTTATCATAACTCTTCCCTCCTACAACTATAAATAGGGTCTTCATAACTCAGAAAAGACACTAGAAGTTATAACAAGAAGCAAGAGGGAGCTCGTGGATCAAAGGCTGCGGATTTATCTAAAAGCTACAAGCATTCAAGTGTTCTAAGGATTAAAAAAATCAAGACGAAGATTCAAGAACAAGCTGCAAGCCCTTGGATTAAAAGTACGTCAAGATCAAGATCAAGCTTCAAGCTCTTGGATTTAAATATAATAGAATTCAAGATTAAGCTCGAAGTTAGAGGATTCATAGAGATTGTAACACTCAAATACTTGAAATAAAATACTATGATTGTTGAAATATTTTTTGGTCTTGATTATATTTTCTCGATGCAATTTATTGTCTACAAATTCTAGCATGCCCAGTGGGACAATCTCTACCTCTCATCTCAGCTTTCCAATCACCAAAGTTCAAGAACAACGAAATGTCTTCCAAAATAATCAACTCCAGTTCAACTTCCGCCAAGGCTGCCAATTCCAGGTTCTATGCTGATGTAGAAAACATACTCGAAGTTACCTTTGGAAGCTTTGGACCAGTTACGAGGAGCAAAGTAAGCTCGTTTGGACAACAAGCACCCCAAGTGTCATCCGCATCTACCCCTGTTTTCGGATCTTCATCCTCAAAAGGATCAAGATCTTCCACAAATGCACCCGAAAGAGGAAGCGATGTTGCTGAAAAGATCAAGAAAACTCTTGCTCTGCTTGACCTCTCCGGATCCAAGCACTCTATGTGAAGGAAGATGATGACGCTTCAAGTGATGGATCCTCCCCACTTAAACCACATAGCGTGAGCCAATCAAGGATCAATCTGTGTAAAAATCCATGCTACTCTCCATAGTTCATGACAATCATGCAAGCCATGGTGACAAACACTTCATCTGTGGAGGAGCGAGCAGTTGGCAAACTTGACGGAAGCAATCGCTAGCTTGACCAAGTGCATGCAAAATCAAGATGCTAGAATCGACAAGCTAACAGATAGGGTGGGAATCTTTATGGAAGAATAATCCACTAATGCACCTTGCAAACTCCCAGAAGTTCAAGAGATTGATCCTCCCCACAACAAGTTGCATCCACTAAGAAAATTCCAGTCTCTTCGGAAGGGATGATTCCAATCAATCGACTAAAGGAGTTTATTGAAGGGACTATAAAAAACAAATATGAATTCACTTCCAAGTCCTCCTTTACCTACGCAAAGCCGTACACTTCAAGGATCGATATGTTGAAGATGCCTGTTGGCTATCAACCTCCAAAATTTCAACAGTTTGATGGCAAAGGCAATCCAAAGCAACATGTGGCGCACTTCGTTGAGACATGCAACAATGCTGGGACTTATGGAGATTACCTCATCAAAAAAAATTTCCGCTCATTAAAAGAAAATGCTTTTGATTGGTACACAGACCTCGAGGTTGGATCTGTTGATAGTTGGGATCAACTAGAGCAAGAATTCCTCATTTGCTTTTATAGCACGAGACGTACTGTGAGTTCTACTCGTCAACGGAAGAGTGAACCAGTTATCGACTTTATCAATCGTTGGAGGAATGCAAGCCTCAACTGTAAAGACAGGCTTAGTGAAGCTTCTGGCATAGAGACGTGCATCCAAGGTATGGATTGGGTACTGCGCTACATCTTGCAAGGTATCAATCCTAGCACATTTTAAGGACTTGCAACTCATTCCCATGACATGGAATTGAGCATGGCCTCTGCTAGAAATGAAAAGCTGCCCATCTATGAACCTCACAAAGTAAACGACAAGCAAGAAGTCAGAAAATGGAGCAAGTTTATACCAAGATCTAAAAACAAAGAAGATATGAATGTCAATGCATCAACTATGAAGTTCACGACGAAGGTGAGAAAAAAGCAGAGTATGAAATCCACTTCATTTCAAGATAAGCTAAGTGGAAAGTTAACTCTAAAAGAAATGCAAGAGAAAGAGTACCCATTTCTGGATTCTGATGTGCCAACTATTTTTGAAGAACTCCTCGAGTTAAATCTCATTGAGCTTCCGGAGATGAAGCGACCAAATGAAGCTGGGAAAATTGATGACCCAAATTACTGCAAATATCATCGACTTGTGAGCCACCCTCAGGAGAAGTGCTTTGTCTTCAAGGACAAAGTTATGGACTTGGCTCGTGAAAAGAAGATCGTGCTTGAAGATGAGAAATCAAGCGCAAACCAAGTCTCTATCACATTTGGCTCACTCAGTCCAGACAAATTATGTAGTTTTAAAGAAAGTAAAGATGAATAATTACTAGAGAACTACAAAGTTGAAGACGGCCAACCTGAGGACGATGAAGGTTAGACGTTGGTGACTCGTCGTAGGCACCGCAAAAGAAGCCCACGAAAAGGATCAATGGAACAACCAACAAGAAAAATAATGGTGAAAAGGCCTAGGAGATAGAATCCAGTTAAGCATGAAAATAAAGCGAAAGTGGAGGTGCATCACCCTCAAAAGCCACGACATCCGGTGACCTTGGAGGAGTTTTTACCAAGTTGGTTTTGCACGAAGATTACCTATGGGAGTATTGAAGCTCTTGTTGCCATACTGACGAAGGGAAAGAAAAGAGTGATGACCTACTGTTGGCACCATCTTCGAAAAAGCTTATCGAGTCCACTCCTCAAGAAGCTAATGCTTGTGAGGAAAAAGTCACATTCACAAATGACGACCTTCTGCTAGGTGACACTCCTCATAACCGCCCATTATACCTAGTTGGCTATATACGTGATGAAAGGGTAAATCAAATTTTCGTTGATGTAGGATCCTCAGTGAACATTTTGCCAATTTGCACTATGAAAGAACTTGGTATTCCCATGAACAAACACTCAGAAAGTCGTGTGATGATCCAAGGATTCAACCAAGGGGGGCAAAGAGCCATAGGTGCGATCAGGTTGGGAATCACTATTGAAGATATGCAATCAAGTGCATGGTTGCATGTGATCGATGTGAAGACTTCATACAAAGTCTTGCTTGGAAGGCCTTGGATACATGAGAATAAAATAGTTCCATCTACCTACCATCAATGTTAAAAATACTACGAGGGTGAAGTCGAGAAGAAGATAGTTGCTGATGATGAGCCATTCACCGAGGCAAAGTCACACTTCGCCGATGCAAAGTTCTACTTGAAGAACCGTATTGTGAAGGAGCTAAAAGTTGATGACGGCATAAAAAGCAAGAATGACGAGCCCATAACTAAAAGAGTTGAGGTGACTATTGGTAAATCCAAAGCTATTACTGAGGACGTACACGCCAACGCAAATAAATCTCATAGAGGGGATATTGCGTCTTATGGAAAGAAAGTAAGTCCCACGCTCCAATATGTACCTAAAAGGAAAAAAGGCGAGGTCAAATCATCTAATCTCCAAACTAACACGCTAAAGGAGTTAACTCTTCCAGTAAAACGAATTGAGGCAGTAAAGTTGTCCTCAAAGCCGCTTGCAGGGTTTGTAGCCCAAAATCGTTTGCAGAACGTGGCACTCCCTAAGAAGCGAACTGGTGAAGGTTTTGAACCTAACACTTATAAGCTATTTTCAAAGGCTGGATACAATTCCAATGAGCTGTCAAAGTTAGGGAAGCTCCCATCAGAAGATGCAACGAGGCAACCACGTGAAGGTTTGGGATACAAGCAACCGTCACCAGTGCGCATCTCAATAAGAAGGGTGAGTAGCAATTATATCACTGTAGAAGACGAATATGTCTCTTCTAACAGACCTTCCGTCTTTGACCGACTTGGAAAATCAACTGTGAGAACTTCCGTATTTGAGAGATTGGGTCCGTTAAAGAAGAGGAATAAGTTCCAGAGAAATTATCAAAATACAGGAACACCCGTTGCGCCCAAAATTCAGAAGATCTCTAAAGATTTCCAAAGTTTGGTTCCTTCTAGAATGAAGCGACAAACAAAAGTCATGGTTTCGTGTGATGAAGTATTGAAGGTTAAGCCATACACTATGGTCTATACTAAAGAACGTGATGAAGATGAAGAAAGTGTGGGTTTTTCGTATCATGTTACTGCCCAAAGCGAGTATGGTGTTTTCTCTCTAATGGAGGATGATGAGAAATTGGACAATGTTTCACCGTGTTATCACATATCCTTCAACGATGGGGACCCTCAAGAAGATGAAGATGCGAAAGATGCTCCCCCGGAACTTGAAGAAGAGGTGAAGGCAACGGTTGATGCCTTAAAAGAAGTTAACCTTGGCACTGATGAAGAACCAAGACCCACCTACCTAAGTGCTTTAATAGAAGTTGGTGAAGAAAGCACTTATATTGAGTTACTCAAGGAGTTTAGGTATGTCTTTGCTTGGAGTTACAAAGAAATGACTGGTTTGGACCCTAAAGTGGCAGTCCATCACCTTGCGGTCAAGAATGGCGCTCGTCCTGTTAAGCAAGCTCAAAGGAGCTTTAGGCCGGACTTGGTTCCCCTAATTGAAACCGAAGTTAACAAACTCATTGAAGCTGAATTTATTCGGGAAGTTAAATACCCAACGTGGGTTTCAAGTATTGTCCCTATAAAGAAGAATAATGGCCAGATTCGAGTATGTGTTGACTTCAGGGATCTCAACAATGCGTGCCCCAAAGATGAATTCCCGCTTCCTATTCCAGAGCTGATGTTCGATGCTACTACTGGTTACGAGGCAGTTTCTTTCATGGAAGGTTCATCGGGCTATAACCAAATTCGCATGGCACTAAAAAATGAAGAGCTTACTGCATTCCGTACCCCAAAGGGTATTTATTGCTACAAGGTAATGCCTTTTTTCTTGAAGAACACTGGTGCTACTTACCAAAGGGCTATGCAGAATATTTTCGACGATATTCTCCACAAGAATGTTAAATGCTATGTTGACGACTTGGTGGTAAAGTCAAGAGAGAAGGGAGACCACTTAAAAGACTTGAGAATGGTGTTTGAGTTGCTCCAGAGATACCAACTTAGGATGAATCCATTGAAATGCGCCTTTGGAGTTACCTCCGGAAAGTTCATGGGTTTCATAGTCCGGCATCGAGAGATCGAAATTGATCAAGACAAGCTAGATGCAATTTTGAAAATGCCTGAGCCTCGGGATATTCATGAATTAAAAAGTCTGCAAAGAAAGCTAGCAATTCTTTAGGAGAATTATCTCAAACCTAGCTGAGAGGTGCCGACCATTCAGTCACCTCATGAAGAAGGGCGTTCCTTTCAAGTGGGACCAAGCTTGTAGTAATGCCTTTGAAAGTATCCAAACATAATTGATGAAGCCTCCAGTTTTGGCAGCCCCTATACTTGGGAAGCCGCTGATACTATACATTTCAGCACAAGAAAGGTTTGTTGGAGCGCTGTTGTCCCAAGAAAATAGTGAGGGGAAAGAGAACTCTCTTTACTACTTGAGAAGGATGATGACACCAAACGAGTTGAATTATTCACCAATTGAAAATTTGTGTTTGATGCTAGTATTCTCAATTCAAAAGTTAAAGCACTACTTTCAAGCTCATGTTGTCCGTCTTGTTTCTAAAGCAAATCCCATCAAGTTTGTGATGTCAAAACCTGTTCTTAGTGATCGACTAGCGAGATGGTACCTCAAATTTCAATAATTCGAGATTTTGTACATCCCTCAAAAGGCTGTAAACGGACAAGCATTGGCAGACTTCTTGGCAGATCATCCGATACCTGATGACTGGGAGCTAATTGACAAACTACCTGATGAGGACGCAATGGTCGTTGAAGTTCAACCTCCATGGAAGATGTACTTTGATGGTGCTGCGCATTGTGGGGGAGCTGGTGCTGGTGTAGTATTTGTCACTTCCCACGGTGAAGTCTTGCCCTACTCATTCACCTTGACACAACTCTGTTCCAACAATGTTGCTGGGTATCAAGCATTAATACTTGGGCTTGCAATAGCCATTGATATGAAGCAATTGCAATTGCAAGTCTTTGGTGACTCCTAGTTAGTGGTCAATCAACTTCTAGGTAGTTACGAAGTCAAGAAGCCTGAACTACGCCCATATCATGATTACGCTAAAAAGTTAATGGGGTGGCTCGGTGATGTGTCTATTCAGCAGTGTCAAGGAAAGAAAATAAGAAGGCTGATGCTTTAGTTGCCTTAGCTTCATCATTAACCCTGCTTGATCAAACACAAGTTACTGTCTGCCAAAAAATGGGTAGTACCGCCACCAGATGAGGCTGAAGGTGAAGAAAATGAACTCAAGCATCTTGTCGTTGTTTCTGAAGTTGAGAAACAAGAATGGAGACAATCCATTATCGACTACTTATGCTATGGGATACTTCCAGAAAATCCGAAGAGAAGGACTGAAATCCGTCGTCGTGCACCTCGCTTCCTTTTACTACAAAGATACTCTATACAGAATGTCGTTCGAGGGAGTACTCTTGCGATGCTTAGGGGAAGAAGAAGCACTCCAAGCTTTGCAAGAGGTACATTCTGGGGTATGTGGGTCACACCAGTCTGGACCAAAGCTCCACTTCCATATAAAAAGGATGGGATATTATTGGCCAACGATGGTAAAAGATTGCTTGGACTACGCTCGAAGATGCAAGGCTTGTCAATTCCATGCGAATTTTATTCATCAACCTCCTAAAGTGTTGCACCTGACTGTTGCATCCTGGACTTTTGACGCTTGGGGATTGGATGTTGTTGGACAACTGCCAAAGTCCTCTGGTGGGAACCTTTACATCTTGGCTGCAACTGACTACTTCTCAAAATGGGCTGAAGTTGTTGCTCTTAAGGAGGTAAAGAAGGAAAATGTTGCAAGTTTTATCCGAGTAAACATAATTTATCACTTTGGCATTCCTTGTTACATAATAACGTATAATGGAAAATCATTCGATAATAGGTAGATGAAAAGGATTTGTGATCTCTTTGGCTTCAAACAACGTAACTATTCGATGTACAATGCTGTCGCCAATGGTCTAGCTGAGGCATTCAACAAAACTCTATGCAACTTGTAAAGAAAGTCGTCTCCAAAACCAAACGAGATTGGAATGACCGTATGGAAGAAGCTCTATGGGCATATAGGATGACTCACCGCACGCAAACACAAGTGACTCTGTATTCACTCGTTTATGGAGTCGAAATCGTCTTGCCACTTAAGCATAAAATACCTTCATTACGACTAGCTATTCAAGAAGGGATCACTGATGAAGAAAATGCTCGACTTCGATTAGCAGACTTAGAGGCTCTTGATAAGAAGAGGTTGGAAGCTCAACAAAGTCTTGAATGCTATGAAGCTCGATTGTCTCGCGCCTTCAATACAAGAGTTCGCCCGAAATCCTTTCAAGTAGGAGATCAAGGCATTGCCATAAGAAGACCCATTATTAATTCCCATAAACCTGTAGGGAAGTTCACTTCAAAATGGGACGGGTCATATGTCGTGCAAGAAGCTTATTCAACCGGGGCTTACAAGTTGGTTGATGCAGATGTCATGAGAATCGGCCCTATCAATGGAAAGTTTTTGAAGAAGTATTATTCTTGAAGTTGCAACGCTCCTCGACGCATGAGCCTAAACTGTTTGTTCCTTCACTCCTAGCCTGCATGAATCTAAACTGTATACGACCCATAAAAAAAATGAGTCTGTTAGGTTGAAAACCTCGAAAGAGGAAGCCTAGGCAAAAGTTAGGACATAACTTTTTTTTTTGAAAAAAAAAATATACAAGAAGAAAATCACCCATTCTGAACTACGATATGACTTGATCCTCTTCATCGAGGTGCGTATGCAGCTTAGAGTTTCATTCTGAGTTCAGTCGCATGAGTTCAAAAAATACATAGTGCCCCAATTGTTGTTCGAATGAAGTACGATGAGATTTAATCCATTCAATCACCACTTGAAAATCGAGTTGAGATACCATTTTTTCTGTTAAACTTTGGGTCCTATTTGATTAAGGGGACAAGCTGCTATGGTAAAATAGTGTCGTCACTGAAATGATAAAATGTTTGCATCAAAGTCTGGGGATCGCTATGTCTTCATGTTTGCATAACCTTCAAGTTTGTTGGACTTAATATTCTCTTACTGCCAAAAAAGGGGGGAGGAGAAAGAGAGGCGTCAAAAGGGAAAACAAATATAAGAAGAAAGATTCCTTGACACATTGTATCAAATTCAATGAGACTTGAACCCAAGATGTTGGGTGAGAAGGGGGATATTGAATTTTGATTGATAGCAGGAAAAACATCTTGTGACTTCGAGGCTTCCATACCAAAACATAAACGTTTTGGCGAAGTCGCGCCAATTCGAAACTGTCGGTATATCAAAATCTGATGTTGATTTTGAAATATTAGTTGAAACTATCCTTAAGGTATTAAATCCTACATTTTGGAGATGTTTTATATTTTGAATTTTTATTTTCACTAAATCAAACGGTTTGTGATTTCGACATTCCTACATCAAGATACAAATGTTTTGGTGAAGTCGCGCAAATCTGAAACTGTCAACGTGTCGGAATCCAAAGTTAGATTCAAAATAATATCTGGGACGATTCTCAAATGTTTTGATTACTAATTTTGGATATGTCCTAGATCTCGAAGTCTATTTTCCATAAAATCAAACGGTTCATGATTTTGATATTCCTACATTATGATACAAATTGTTTGGTGAAATCGCACAAATCTAAAACTGTCAACGTGTCGGAATCTAAAGTTAGATTCAAAATAGTATCTGAGACGATTCTCAAATTGTTTGATTCAGAATTTTGGATATGTTCTAGATCTTGAAGTCTATTTTTCATAAAATCAAACGTCTCATAATTTTAACATTTCTACATCAAGATACAAATATTTTGGTGAAGTCGCGCAAATCTAAAATTTTCAACATGGTGTAATCTAAACTTGGTTTCAAAATATTACCTGTAGCGATTCTGAAGGTGTTTGATCCCGAATTTTGGACATATTTTATATTTTGAAGTTTAGTTTTCAAGAAATTAAATGGTTCATAATTTTGATATTTCTACACTAAGATACGAATAGTTTGATGAGACTGCGCAAATCTAAAATTGCCAACGTGGTGCAACATAAAGTTGGTTGTAAAATGTTGTCCGGGACAATTCTGAAGGTATTTTTTTTACAGGTTTTCGTTGCGAACTTTTAAAGGTGTTTGTCTCGAACTTTTAAAGGCATTCGGATTTTTAAGGTTTTCGTTCGGAACTTTTAAAAGGCGTATGTTTTGAACTTTTAAAGGTGCTTGTCTTGAACTTTTGAAGGTGCTCGTGGAGAACTTTAAAGAGTCCCCATTGCCGACTTTTAAAGATTTCTACTACGAACTTTTATGGATCTTCGCCACGAATTTTAAAGGTTTTCACCGTGAACTTTTAAAGGTCTTCACCGTGAACTTTTAGAGATCTTAACCTCGAGCTTTTAAGGATCTTTACGCGAACTTTTAAAGTTCTTCGCCACAAATTTTTAAAGATTTTCACCGTGAACTTTTAGAGATGTTGACATCGAGCTTTTAAAGATATTTACGCGAACTTTTATGGATCTTCGACACGAATTTTAAAGGTCTTCACCGCGAACTTTTAAAGGTCATTACGGTGAACTTTTAGAGGTCTTGACCACGAGCTTTTAAGGATCTTTGCGCGAACTTTCATGGATCTTCGCCACGAATTTTAAAGGTGTTCATCGCGAACTTTTTTATAGGTCTTCTCCACAAATTTTAAAAGTTTTCATCATGAACTTTTAAAGGTCTTCACTTCGAACTTATAAGGGACTTCGTAGTTTTACGAAGTTACTTCTAAAAGGAAAAAAAGAGACAACAAAGAATAACAAAGGAAGAAAAACACAAGAAAAAATTACCTTCGCGTCAATGCCTCTAAGTCATCAAAAATAGACTCAAAGCAATTTGCAAACGCTCAAATTGGTAGTGAAATTGGTACTAATGCAATGAAGGAGATATGATATTTATAAATGTCAAAAGGTAGCTGTGGAAAAAATAAATACCGATGTGGGAGGCAGATCATACAATTGATCTGCTGAAAGGATTCGGCTACAGGCAGAGGACAAATTTCCGATGTAGGATTGCTGCTACCTTTTGTTTGCCATAATTTGATTCCAACTGGAATTTGATGGCAATGGAATTACATTCTAAAGCAAAGTATTTGCCTAAAGTTAAGGCAAATGTCAAATAACAAAAGAATATATCATAAGTGGATTTTGCATTTGAGCTTCTTTATAAATTAAATATAGTAAGGTTGGAAAGAATTTTTTTTTTAATCATTCAAAAGTGAGGGTTTGTGGCAATAAAGTTTAAATACCAACATCAGTTATTCATATTTGCAATTAACTGTGATTGACATAGTAGTCTCAAGCTATATATGTTTTGGAGTTCAAAGTTGACGTGATATTGGAAATTGATGTTGCATGATACTTCAAAACTAGTAACGAAGATTGCCTACTCACAAGTCTTGAAGTAAGGGCATTTGTAGGCATATGAATTTTACTAAAATTAAATTCATAAAATAATTTAAATACTATTGGTCCAAATAAATATTATGGGCTAATATAATAAAAATATATATATAAGTCCAATATATATGGGTTAAATAAATAAGTCTTAATCCATTGGGCTATCCTATTTAATTGGGCTACAAGTGTTGAATCCACTTCATTAGGCCCAATATGTCATCTTCCTAGAGGCCCAGTTTGGTGCCACGTGTCAAATGACGTGGCACGACAAGTCAAACGGAAGAGTCAATAGGATCATGCCACGTGTCAAAATGAAAACGCATGCCAAGTCACATTAAAATGCCAATGAAACCGTACCACGTGTGCAAGTAACATGTTCTGGCTAATCAAATGCGGTCTTGTCACACTTCAATCTGATTGGTCGGAAAGAGTTTGTTCTTATCATAACTCTTCCCTCCTACAACTATAAATAGGGGTCTTCATAACTCAGAAAAGACACCAGAAGTTATAACAAGAAGCAAGAGGGAGCTCGTGGATCAAACGCTGCGGATTTCTCTAAAAGCTACAAGTATTCAAGTGTTCTAAGGATTAAAAACATCAAGACGAAGATTCAAGAACAAGCTGCAAGCCCTTGGATTAAAAGTACGTCAAGATCAAGATCAAGTTTCAAGCTCTTGGATTAAAATAAAATAGAATTCAAGATTAAGCTCGAAGGCTCTTTTATTTACTGTTGAAAAGAAGAATCAGATGATTCATAGAGATTGTAACACTCAAATACTTGAAATAAAATACTACGATTTTTGTAATATTTTTCGGTCTTGATTATATTTTCTCGACGCAATTTATTGTCTACAACAAGATCAAATTAATTAATTACAGTAAGTAAAATACAGTCAGTTGATTGTAGACGCAACAAAAATGGAAATTTGAAATCAAAAGTACTATTGTTTTTACCAGAGCATGGTTAAAGAAAACTGATTACCGATTCACAAAGCCTGCAACAGATATAGTAGACAATTACTACCCTCAATGTCCTAAACCCCAAACAAAAATTAAAAAAAATCCTATGGCTTACATTATTTTTCCATTCGTTTTCTTTTGTTTTTGGTTTATTAATCCAATTTTTTTATGTACAATAACAGGGCATGATAAAGCCGAAAAGAAGTGTTTGATAAGTAGTTAAGCGTCTCCAGAACAGCTGGGGATGTTTCACTAGGAGGAGAACCAGATAAAAATCAAGATTTTAAACTGTTAAAAGAAAAGAAGTGTGGCTGCTGGGATTCGAGCCCAGGTCTCCACGGCCACAACGTGGAATTCTCACCACTAAACTACAGCCACTTTGTTTTTGAAGGCAATGGCCGTGCTATATTTAACCAACAATTTTGTGTGCTACGCGATTTAAATTGTTCAATCGTTGGATGCTTCCGTTTTCTCTTCTAGTCCTTCAGACAATTCTATGCTTTGGTGAGTTCTTCACTTTCACGTATTCAACATTTTGGAAGAAGAGAATGTTTTAGTTCGTTTGAGCTAGATCGATTTGAATTAGGATCTTTTCATTATTACTAAACTGTCCCCTTGTTAACTTAGATTATTAGAAAGAGAGCTGACGAGTGTGGAGAATGATTACAAGTAATAACATCATAATATATATAGAGTGAGATATATAAAAAAACACACACGTAATTTTAAAGTTACATAATGGAAATATGGTACAACACCCCACTATATATAGTACTCACTACTCCACCCGCCTTCTCCCTAGAGAAAAAAAGGACTTACACTGGAATACTAAGTCAAATAGCCTGAAATACGAAGAACATGATCTCGACTGGATGACTCAAATCAACAAAGAAAACATGAAAAAAAAAGAAGGTGTGAATCGCCAAATCCAATAAGAATAATTAAGTAGACACGTCTACCTAATTAATTCTTCGGGGGTGGTGGAGTGAAAAATGGGATAGAAGTAGGGAATTTTGGGAATGAAGGAAATGAAGGCATTGGTGGCATTGAAACTCTTGGAATGCTTGGAATTGATGGCATTGGCGGCATTGATCCAACCCTTGGAATTGATGGCATGTTTGGGATACTTGGCATATTTGGAATAATACTAGGCATGTTAGGGATACTTGGCATGCCTGGTATTGTAGGAAAACTTGGATTATTGGCCTGCAATAACTGACGACCAGCTTCTGATTTCCCACTCAATATTGCAAAGGAGAGAATAGCAACCATGAAAATGCTAGTGTATATGCTTCTAGCCATTGTTTCTTCTTTTAAAATTAGTTGGAGCTGAAGTTGACAAGACTCTGAGAATTTGTTTGCTGGTGATGAGAAACTATATAGTGGATTGAGGTATTTATACTGGAATTTTGGTTAATTAAGCCTATGATGTGATTATAGAGTATTAATTAATTTGTTGGTTTTGGTTATGACTTTTGATTGATTGGTTTAGAAACGCCTGATGGCTGGGGGTAAATTGTTGTTGATGTTAGCTTACCATCACTTGGTGTTTTATTAAATTGAGCCGCTGCCCAGTTGTCCAGTTTATAAATCAAAATCAAAATCAAAATTGAAGCAAACATGTGGCATTTTAAGATTCAGGTCAGTCTAGCTTCTTGTTGGACACCTATGCACACATATTCAACTTTCTTGGTTTTAAGTTGAACTAAAATGGTTGTTAAACTACCTCATAACAGTAGTTTGGCGAAGGGATCTTATCATGACTAAACAAATGCAAAAAAGGTAAAAATAAAAAGAATGCTGTAAACTATGTCATATTTTTTCCTCTTATAAAATAAAATAAGAAAGAAATACACCCACCGTATTCATAAAATTCATCAGTTAATTGGAATAGGAGACGAGATGCCATCATTTTAATTATAGATAAGCACTTGAGACGAAAGAACAACTTAAGATATTAGATAAATGTGTCACATAAAGAAGGGAATGCTAATTTGAGGGAAAAACAGCTACGGTATTGCTTAAGGTCAAAAATATGAAGATAGAGGAAGAGATTGATTTTTAAGACAAAGTTGCGGGGGGGAAAATGATTGTAAATGCGTGGCAAACTAAACTTGTATTGGAAATCTTCTTCAAAAAGACAATTGGCATTGATAAGCATTGGTTCTGTTTCCGAGATCAGATAGCAGATTCATAACTTAAAGAAAGCAAGTAGTAGACGCCATTCTCGCACAAGAAGGGAGAATTTAACGAGATCTATTATTATTAGTTGGTACACATTCAAATTCATTAGCAAAATAGAGATCCAAGCGCAATAAAAAGGATTACTCTCTCATAAATATAAAGACTCAAAATATATGTGTTGCCATAAGAAGGCATTGGATCAGCTTGCAAAACAGCTAGGATACAACTTTTATTGTGGTGAATAAGATGTAGAGTTTTACTTAGATCTTATTAATGACCGTTGAATACTGCCAGGCGTGAAATAACAAGCAAAAGTACATAGCCAATCCAATGCAAAACTGTTAACAATACCTTTAAGAGCAGAATATATGAATAAGTTTCAGAAAGATACACCCTTCAAATTGCACCTACAGGCCTACACTAGCTGAGCTGCTAACCAGTTGCCACACATTTTCCATGTTTCCCTTTCCTGGGCAACTCCGACATACTCTGGCACAAGCTGGAAATGCACATTTCTGACAGGTAAAAGAACCATTCTCAGATCAGGGATAGCACTTATTATCCAAAGTTTCTCTGATAGCCAGAACGTTATAATCTCAGACCATATTTTCATACCGTACGCTGAATCAGTTACAAATGCTTGCAATCAAAAGGAGATTTTACTGGCACTGAGAAAGCGATTTGATCTTGATCATGAACTGCCCCAAAACAATCGCATAGCAAGTTAACTGACTTAGAAATTCGTCAATGACATAAAACCAACAAACTCCTTTTTGGACATCATGAAAGCAATACTGCAAAAATTTAGCTCATCCAAAGGTTATCACATTTTGCGTCTTCTAATAATATTGCACACTCTAATAATGCAATGCACCAACTTGCAAATGATTTGCACACCAAAGAATTGCAGCACCAAAACACTGAAACACAAGACACAATGCATATATCAATTTACTTTTCCATATGAAGCATACTGGGAAAGATTGGTGATAGAAGGTAAGAAAATTCCGCTGACGGCACGAAAAAGTTTAAGCTAGAGAGGGCTCTACCTGCAGCCTGTTACTAGGTTTGGGTAATCACTTACCATGCAAGATATGCCCCTTTCCCAATATGCTTTTGGTTATTCCTATTTTGGACCCTCATTGCCTTATTTTACGTGTTAAACTTTTCACTTGGCAGAAATTATTGAGACATTTACTTAAATTAGAAATTACTGCTGAGTAGATAAGAACTAAGAAGAGAATGACTGTTCTTTTTTCCTTTCAGGTAAGACAGGCATCAAAGAATGCAAAGTCAAGATTTGCCGCTAACATTCTCCATAAAATACCTGTTCTTCCATAAATTAAAAAAAAAAAAATAAGGGGAGATTGTGCGGATCACTTGCTTATCGACACTCAGTCATGTTTATCATGTTAGTTTTTGATGTTCTCCTGAGGAGGAAAACTGTTGTAACTAAAGAAATCATACAATGCACTAGGATTGCGCAGTCTAGATCTGATAAAGAAATGAACCTTGGGCCTAACGCAACCCCAAAACTAGCTCAAAGGGCAAGGATTGCCCAAGACCATTTAAAGAGACCAAGGCCCCCATCCCACTACCGATGGACTCAACAGTCAACAAGATCAAATGTTCCCTGCCATGTTTATTTATTTTCTTATCAAATAAATAAACATGGTAAGGAAACACCTGTTCATCGAAGACCAGAAACGTCAATTATCGGCATTACCTCGTCAATGAAGACTCTTATGGTTTTCATGGCCTCGCCCACCATCCCCTGTTGACTTCTCTGCAAGAAAGATATAACAAGGTTTTAGTGAATGAGAATCTCCAGCAGACTCAGCTAAAATGCACAAATGAAAAGCAGATACTCTAATTTATATTGTAATGAAGGTATTAAGCATTTTAACTCAAACTACTTTTCTCCTAATACCTTGAAACATTTACTCCACCACAATATATTTCCCCTGCTTCCATAGACAACCCAGAGAGAGAGAGAGAGAGAGAGAGAGAACTGGAAGCATTTCCTAATTAAAAAAAATGCACGAAATGAAGCCAATTTGTTCAGTTTCTCCGTCATAAACAGAATCAGGACAAGATTTTGGGACATGTGGATTAATTTCTACATCACAAGCAAAAGTTCCACTGTGTTTGCTGGTTATTAGCCAAAAATAAATTAGAATGAGTTACCTATATATAATATACAACACTACAACAGATATCTCAAACCGCACAAGAGACGACTAATACCCATAGGATGCACTTCTTGAACATCAGAAAACCACATCAATATACAATGTCATACATCCATGCCTACCAGCGATAGAAAAAGACCCAAAGTATCACAGTGCGAATGTTAAAACCATTGTCAACCTAAACCACATCAATAACGCAACATCATGCATCCATGTGTAGCAGAAACAAGATGCTAATGAAGAAGAAGAAAAACCATTATTATTTTCCCCCAAGATCATCATAGTGAAATCCCCCAAGTTACGAACTCTCCAGACACACCACTTCTTCTATTTCACAATTCCCTCTGTTTCAATTTATACGACACTCTTTCCAATTTGCGATGTTTCAAAATACTTTTAACACCATTCCATTAATAATATTCAATATTCTAATTTTGTTCAATATTCTAATTTTTAACTTTCATTTAATTTGTTTTGTCAAATTAAGTTTTCTACCATTATTGTAGGTATTTTCTTCTTTTTACCATTGTATAAAATGCAGAGGAGGAAATATTTTTCCCACAGCTAGAGTGGATAAGCTTCCTTTAAACCTTAACTAGTTGTATAAGAAAAGGAAGGTGGATTGGGAATCAGAAATTTGAGGCAGCACAACAAGAGCCTACTTATGAAATGGTTATGGAGATTCCCGTTGGAGGAACACGCCCTGTGGAGGAAAGTGATATGTGGAAAATACGGGACTGAAGGTCAGTGGAGCACAGGTTCAGTGACTAGCCCTTATGGTGTGAGTGTATGGAGATCTATTAGATCTCTCTGGCAAAACCTAATGAGCAATTCTAGCATAAAGGTGAGCAATGGTGCAAAAACTCTCTTCTGAAAGGATGAGTGGATAGGGAATACTCCACTAAAAGACAGTTTCCCTGATCTATACTCTTTAGTGCAGCAGACAAATGTTTTTATTGCTGATACCTGGAGTCAACAAGGCTGGAATTTAAGCTTCAGAAGATTACTGAATGATTGGGAGGTGATCAGAGTAATTGAGCTCCTGAAACTTCTGGAAAACTTCAAAGGACCAACTGAGCAAGTGGACAATCTGTCATGGAAAAACAATAGCAAAGGAGTTTTCACCATGAAATCTGCATATGAGGTTTTAAACAGAAGTTCACAGCAACGAGAGGCTTGGGTATGGAAGCACATATGGAGGTTGAAGGTCCCTTTTAAAGTTAATGTGTTTTGCTGGCTAGTGGTCAAACAGGTTGTACTAACACATGAGAGCTTAATGAAGAGAGGAATGCCTCTGTGTTCCAAATGCTTTCTGTGCGGAAGGGCCATCGAAACAAACAAACATCTATTTCTCCATTGTCATGTGACCAATAGATTGTGGCAACTTTTCATAAGCATGAAAAGCTTAAGCTGGGTGATGCCTAGAGAGACTACGGATTTGCTGTCTAGCTGGGACTATTTAGCTGCAGGAACCAGCCAGAAGAAGTGGTGGAGTCTCATTCCAGCATGCATTTGGTGGACTATCTGGCTGGAAAGGAACTCTAGATGTTTTGAAGACTCTGCAAACCCTGAACAGAAGATTAAAATGAACTGTATATCTTTGTTTCACTTTTGGTGTAAAGAAGCTTTAGTACAAGATGTAGATTCCCTAGTTGATCTCATCGGGTCCTTGTAGATGTCACAAGACTTGTATTTCTCTGATTGTATTTTGTTCATCCTTCTCCCTTTTCATGGAAGTCTTGTAACTAGGGACCTTCTCTCAGCACTATCTTGGCGCTGAGAATTTATATATCAATGAAATCTGTTACCATTTAAAAAAAAAACTAGTTGTATAAGAAAATTAACTCTCCCATGGAAAATTAAATTTCCACGACGAGTTCAAGAATTACTGTTTCATAGAACTTTCATATACAACGACTTGGATATAATAAAAAGTTCATGTACTTTACCAGTTTACAAAAATAAATCGTGGACATAGAACTATTTTTGAAAAATTACACAAGCAAAGCATTCATATAGGAGGGCAAAGTATCAATCAAGATAAAGAATAAAACCTGTGTACATCCTATTTGAGCTGTCATGAAAAAGCTTGACACAATATATATCATGAAAAATAATTGTACCATGTATCAAGCCAGCAGATAATGTGTGATCGATATTATCAAGACGCCTTTGTATAGACTTCAAAAGTGAATTCAATGATGTAATTCTTTTCCTAACACCAGAAATTCTAGCAGCATGCTGCATAATAAAAGGCAATGGGGCATCTTCCAGCAGTTTGTCAAGCTCTGCAGATATAGATGATTGGTTACTACATACATTAACAGAAGGTACAAGCAGGACCATGAAATAACAAGAAAAGCAATTCAAAGAAACAGAATTTTCGATTAAAACGTCACTATTTACCAACCTGAATCCCTATTCTTAATAGCCCTTTAATGTTTCAAATATTATATTGTACGATGCTTTCCTACATCTATAAGCTTGTGATATTATTGAATCCATGTTCAATTAAATTAGTATTGAAGAAATTTCCAGGGTATGGGGCTGAACTTCTATTCTGTCTGATTACTGTTTCCCTTTACTTTTCTCAGAACTTCTCTATTGTATGGCTCTACATCACCCTCCTCTAGAGAGATCATTTTGTATCTAACAGTTCAAAAAGAAGATCATTTAGGATTGATATTCATTTTAATATCTTCACTAGATCTATATTCATTTTAATATTTCCCTTGGTGTCAAACCTTTCATCAGCAAAAAATAGTTAACACCACTGGATCTGTCCAAGAAATAGTAACACTGGAAATGAACTATCATATAGACATAAGTCCTCTCAAGTAAAACACCCAAGTTACAATGACGAGGTGGCTGAAAGTGCAAGAACTCACGGGAAATATATCAACTGTGTCAAGCGATCATGTCCTTGCAACTGGATCTAAGCGTTGGTTAAGTAAGCATCCTGTAGTAAGAGAAGTAGTTATGGACTATCCCTATGGGGGTGGGTGAAGGAAGAGCCCTCTTTGGGAGAAAAATAACTATTTGATTGACTTAGATTACCCTTCTTAGAATTAGAACCCATTGAGCGGGTTTCAGCACTCAGCCCAGCAAGGGAGAGTGGTCAAGTGGTCAAAAGCAGCAGACTGTAAATCCTTGTAGCATTTATCTTATGCTACAGCTTTTTAGTTAACATAACAAAAAGCTAGGAACATTAAACTCTGTACCACCCACTAAACCTTGTCACCTCAGATTTTGTTGCAAGCCGAATTGCAGTGCAGTTATCCTCATATAGAAGATGACCTAACACATTCAAACAAACAAGACTAGCCCAACACACAGAGAAAGGTTTTCCAAGAAACTATCTCAGATATCTACTCGAACAAAAGTTGATGCTATTTTCTTCTTCTGGAATGATAGTAACAATCCATGAAATAGTAGAATCATCCAAGACCTAGAGATTATCAATGCAGTTGATGTGGACAAACAGAAAGAAGAGTCTATCATCATATCACTGGGCAATTGACATGCAGAAGGAAAACTTGAAGAAATACAGTTTTCTATTATTGCAATTGCACGCGGCTATCAATAATCAGGTGCAAAGGAGAAAAACAACATGTCTTCTTTTCTTAGAGAACACGAAAGTCTCATTGTACACAGTAAATGAAGAGGAGATAGACGAAAGAGCTAAAAGAAATTTGAGAAAATTTTCATGTATACAAAAATTGGGGTAAGATCCACCGAAGTGGGTAGCCTTAACCGGATGTGTGCTTACCGTCCATCTCTCCTTTCTACGAACACGGGAAGAACTAAAGAAATTTCAAGCTTTCTCAAACTCTTTTTTTGGGGCACACACGGAAATATTGTCCACTAAGTTATTGATTGTTCACAATGTATGGAATAAAGAGGAACCTTTTTCCTAAGCAACTATCTGATGAGATTTCTGGGAATCTGAATCTACGATAACAATGTGTGTTTTCCTATTGCTCTTTTTTATTTTTGTTGAAGCTTTAAGGTTTAATGAGAACTTACAATAGCATAACGCAATAGCGAAAGAGTTCACTTAACTGATGAAAGCAATTTGGATCTACATGTCACAATAATGAAGTGCATGTTTTTATTCTCATGGAAAAATTCTAAGCTCCAATGGGACTAGAAGGTGTGGAAGAAATTACACACACAACTACTGACCTCCATGCCCCCC
>ML408542.1:0-14293 GCA_005239525.1 Nicotiana knightiana | reverse complement strand
TATATATATATATATATATATATATCATGTATTAAAATAGAACAAAGGAGGTACATTATACCGGAGCGGAGGTCCACAATACCCTAGGCACAAGTGCACAATAATAAAATAATTGGAGATACTGGATATTATATTAGGACATCTAAAGCCGTTTTTATATTAAAGGTTAAATTTAGGTTAGTTTATCTCAACTGTCTTAAAATTTTGAGTTGGATGTTTATATGTACTTTATTTATATGATTAACAAAAAGGGTCGGCACGGTGCATTATGCTCCCGTTATATGCGGAGTTTGGGGAAGGCCGGACCACAAAATATTGTACACAATCTTACCCTGCATTCTGCAAGCCTCGCATTATTTAACTTCATGTGTTGAGCTATAATTAATCAATGAAGAATCAACCCAAATAACCGCCTACCTAATCTCTTAAACTAAAAACAGCCGGCGGGTGTATAAGATATGTAAGACTCATGTATACTATGTATATAATGATATATGATCAATGTATAATGTATACCGAATAAAAAAATAAACAATAAATATGACCGACTATTTATATAACAATGCATTAGTGATTTAAGTAGAATGGTCATCTTCCACAAAGGGAATAAGAAGAAAATAAAACACTTTATAGTAATAGATAACTACTTTAAATATTCTTGACTAGGATTCATATACACAGAACATTAATGAAAATTAAAGAGTGCAATTATTTTCTTAATTAGATTAAATCTGCCCCTTCAGCTAATTTTCAACTCCTGTGAAAGTCTGATCAATGTGAGGAATATTGTTAGGTTGCAGCTGCACCAATGTGGAATAATTTGAAGAGCTAGAAAAGTAATTTGGATCATCAGCTCCAATAAATTTCTCTTGAAAATCAAAGCCATTTACTAAATCATAGTAATAAGATGATGAAATTCCAGAGCTAAAATCCATAATATAACCATCTTCTTGATCTTGAGGTAATTGAATTGCACCATTTTCTTGAATTTCCATCAGGCTTTGAAGTGGGAATAATTGATCTGATTCTGCAACTAACATTTCTGGAACCACCAAATTTAATTTAGTTAAATTTGGGTCCATTAGACTTGTGAACGTGTTAGAATCCATGTTAGAGTAATTTCTTGAAAATGAATTTATAGAAAAATTGTGATTTAAATCACTAGAATTGTAGCTGCAGCTGCTAAGATTGTTGTTTTCAGCTGCCAAAAGCTTTTTCTTCAATTTTGTATTCCAATGATTCTTCACATCATTATCTGTTCTTCCTTGTAGATTTGCAGCTATAACAGACCACCTAATTTTCACACAACAAATAAAAAAATTAATTAATAATAATAATAATATTAATTTGTTTCGGATTCATTATAAATCAATTCAAGATTCTTGTTTTTCTTGTATTAAGTCAGATGCACAAAGCATTCCGTATTTATGTAGAGTACCGGGAAAGACCGGATCCCAAGATTGCGATGTATACAATCGACCCTAATGCAAGCATGAGTGGCCGCTCCGCCTCGAATCCGTGAGTGTATACTTGAATTTAGTATTAAAGAAATTAAACACCCATTGACCAACCTGCTTCCAATTTGACCATAGAGTGTTAAAATAATGTTGTCTTCTTCTTCAGTAAAACCTCCATGCTTGATGTCTGGTCTAAGGTAATTTAGCCATCTTAGCCTGCAACTCTTCCCACATCTTCTTAGGCCTAAAATTCACAAATCAAGAATGTTATATATATATAAAAAAGGAAGAGTTTAACAACAATAGAAAAAAACAAAATTTTACGCTATCAAGTTATTTAAGAATTAACTATAAAACATTTCCATAATAGCTTGAACTAGTTAATTATTCGAAAGGTAGAAATTAAATATGTAAAATTATACCGATAAAATCTACTACAACACGTAAAATTATATCGATAGCGTAAAAAAAAACCTGCTTTTTGAGGGAGAGAAATCCAATTGCCACCAGTGCCATTTTTCTCAAGATAATTTTTGAGAGTGTTGTCTTCTTCAGGAGACCATGGTCCTCTTTTAACTTTTGTTTTGTCACAACAAGGAGCTCTTCCCATGGCCAAATTAAACACTAGTTTAAAAAAACTTTGTTTTTTTCCCAAAATACAAGAATGTCTTAAGCAAACACTTAGCTATATATAGTTGTATTTGTTACTTCCAATTTTTAAAGATAGGAGGGCTTTCTTTTAAAGGAGATGGAAAAGTGTGTAGTGAACTTGACTATGTCAATCTTTTAATTTTTTAATTTTTTTTTGTTTTTTATTTTCGTCTTCTTGAGCCGCCGAGGTTCTATCAGAAATAGTCTCTCTATCCCATCAGGATAGAGGTAAGGTATACGTGTACACTACCTTACTCATACCCCACTTTGTGGAATTTTACTGAATCGTGGTCGTCGTTGTTATTGTTGTTTTTGTCTTTTGAAAAATTTAATTTTCATTTATTGGATAAAAGAACTCAGTCAATGTAGGTTCATGAGATGTGAGGGGTATACTATAATGTCAACATATATATCTTCTCCTATATTTGCTATCTACTACATGGAGCCCACAAAAACTTTACTTAGTCATGTTGAATAGTCTGCCTCTTTTATATTTCCTAAATTTTAACATTTTCAAATTCTACTTGCGGAAATGATATTTTACATGTAAAAGGATCAAAATTTTATGCACAGTTTCTAAGTTAAAGTGTTACTTGCCCACTAGTGTTTACATCACACTAGTGAATACAAGACGTGTTTTTCGTAAACATATTTATTACTCGGCTATGCAATTTTATTTTAATTTTTTAACTAATAAGAATAACTTGCATCTTGGTGTTGTTGGACCAAAAAATGATATTCTTTAGTTAAACTAATTAATCGGTTGTTAAAAGGGTTAATCCTAGTTAAAGTTAATAACTATAGATCTTAGATTAATGATATGAAGGGGGTGAACAATGTGGAAATGAATTTAATGCGTCGGCAATAAATACATCAAATGTAATATTATGCAAAAAAGCACCAAGTATTAAATTACAATAAATGTCACTGAATGTAAATAAGGAAGAAGATTCACCCAATATTAAATGAGGTGAATGGTTCCTTTCTCTGACAATGATGAATGACAAGAGTATAAGAGAATATCAGATACTTTCTCGAATCTGGTGGGATTGACAATAGATAATCCAAAAAGGTCGAATCTCTTCAGAAAGTTGTTCTTTGTATTTATCTAGAGAGCTTACTTTTCGAAAGAGTTCTTATCAGATAGATTATTACACACATTTTGCCTTATCTCTTATATTATTTATATGAGATATTCTCAAAGAATCCTAAAATGTACAAACAGAAAGAATATTCAATAGAATATTTCCTCTGAAGATCCCAATACAAAACTAGTCGTTACTTCTATCTATGTTGCTCGTCCTCGGTCGTGATGGACCACTCGGCGGATCGTTCTATTGATCACTGGTCGACCTTGGCCAAACTAAACCCTTTGGTTTGCAAATCACTCATAATAATCATCTCCCATTCCGAATGTCCTCGGTCCAATTTTAATCCATACAGGTATAAACACCATGTGTAAGTAAATACTTATCATAATTTATTTATACTATTTGTTTTCCTTATTGTTTTTATATTTTTTTAAGTGGATGGCCACTAACTTTTAACAATATGAGGAACTTTTTAAATCAAGAAATGATTTCAATCGTTGCAATTGCTAGAGTTCAAAGTTTCATTTTTCAAATGTTAATAATAATAATAATAATAATTCAAATAATAATAATAATAATAATAATTCAAATAATAATAATAATAATAATAATAATTCAAATAATAATAATAATAATAATAATAATAATAATAATAATAATAATAATAATAATAATACTAGTAGTAGTAGTAGTAGTAGTAGTAGTAGTAGTAGTAGTAGTAGTAGTAACAAAGGAAAATTAACACATTATAGTTGCCTCCCAAAATAATAATTAGTAATGTATAATTTTTAAATATTAATTATATATTATTTTTTACATAATTAGCTATATAATTATTTTTTGCCGAATCAAATGTGTTAAAAATCCATAGAATAAAACGAGATTAACTAATAGTACAATTTATCGGCCCAAAACCTGGATTTAATGGCCCAAGAATAAGCTAGTAAATTGACTTCTGAGTTTGGACTACCGTATATCCAGATCCATTTTTATTCATCCTTTTAACAGTGTCACAAGCCCGAGAGGCGAAATGGTTGATTCCTAATGAGAAAAAAAGGCAGCCTGGTGTACTAAGCTATTGCTATGCGCGGGATCTGAAGAAAGGTCGGATCATAAGGGTCCGCAGCCTTACCTTCCATTTCTGGAAGAGACTGTTTTCACGACTGATTTCTTAAGAGAAGTTTTGGAAAAAAATCTCAGGCCAAAATTTTAAATCACCAGAAATTCTGACTATCACTAAATTTTTCCGCCAAAATGCTAGAAATTCAGGCAACATGAATCAAAATTATGGCAGCGTGTATTAAAATTTTGGCATCGTGGTTTAAACAGCGTCCTTGAAAGTATGGCAGCATGCTTTAAATTCGTAGCACTGTGCTTCAAAATTCTGGAAGCATGATTTAAAATTTCGGGGTGAGCTATTTTTCCAAATGTTTACCCTAAAAACGGATAACAATTGAATTTATACGTGTTTTAAAGATACGTAATATAACTTGGCACAAATTGAGAAAATGTATATATTAATAAATAGATGCAA
Source organism: Nicotiana knightiana (assembly GCA_005239525.1). NCBI lineage: Eukaryota > Viridiplantae > Streptophyta > Magnoliopsida > Solanales > Solanaceae > Nicotiana > Nicotiana knightiana. Next base: position 9,560 of record ML408542.1, on the reverse strand, counting down.
ACCAAATGAATCGAATAGCCTTGGCCCTCGAGTTCGATCACCCTCGAACCAAGCGAAGATTCAACTGATATAAAAACAGAGTAACAAAATATTGAAAGCTAGAAGTGTTAGTAATCTGTATTGCTGTAAAATAAAACAATAAATTTTCTGAAAATACAGAAGCAGTGAGAAACCTCACTAGCGTGGGTTTAACGCGGCCGCTCTAGTCGGATTTATCTGGGACAGTAAGAAACCTGACTAGCGCGTACTGAGCGCGGGCGCGCTAATCCAGGCGTCCTCAGCTTCTCTTCAGCGTATCGGTACCAAAAACTCCGGTGATCGGCGGACCACTTGATGGTCGTAAAACACACTGGAATATTTTTGTGCAGAAGAAGAAGAAGAAGAAGAAGATCAGAAAATTTAGTAAGTAAAGATTCTGGGATTCAAGGCATATTTATAGCCAATTTCGTACTGTTTCTGAAAAAGTTTGGCAATCTTTTCAGAACTTCTGAAAAGGTTTTGCAACCTTTCAGAACAGCCATAGCTGTTGGAACAGGTGTGAAGATTGCGGAAAAATTAAAAACGGATTTAAAATAATCCGGGAAAGAAAAACGGACCGGACCTTTGTCTAAAAAATATTAATCAATCAATCGTTGACCAAATCCGAAGTCGAAGCTGAGCGAGCGACAACGACGACGACGACGACGACGGCGCGAGGCTTGCCTTCGTCTCAACTCTTTAAGAGCTAGAAGAAGAGCTTCTCTATATATACACATAGATTTTCTTTCCTTCTTCCAATGAGAGACAAAGTGCACTAATTCAAAATTTCACTTCCCTCCATTTCTTTTTCCAACATTTTTCATTCACTCTATTTAAGCTACACCAAGCTTAAAATTAAGCTACACTAAGCTTAAAGACCAACTATCCCCCACATGAATGAGGAATGACTATAAAATAAAGGAATGCACGGATGTGTGTGTGTTATACATGTAAGAATTAATTGCATCTGGATAAGTAGGTTTCGCATTGAACTTTTCGTAGTGAACTTATATCAGATATACTCGGTCAATAGGTAGATTTGATATCTTTGAACCGTCAAGCTTTGTTGTATACCTAGACAACATAAGTCACACAATCAATCCTTAACCATCTATGGTTCTCACGGTTGTGTTCGTTTCATCCATGAACACCGCCTGGTTTCATGAGTGTTGAGAGATTGGGCCTTTACTTTCATTCTCCTTGAAGCGGCTTACACTTCACATTCACATAGATGATTTCTAAACGTGTAATCCTAAAGACACACTATCTGGTCATATCCTTCCAGACTTAGCAAATCATTAAAGAGCTTTAAGGCTTTATTGACTCATCAATAAAGCCTTAATACTTTACCTTGATTTCTGAATATTGTCTTCATCACGAGAATGGGTTGAGTTATTTGAATGTTGAACCGTCATTCATGACTTTGTTTGATCTCTTGGAACTTAGCTCTTGGGATCTCCAGTCTGCTAGGTAGAGTTACAGCCATGATGACTTGTCTCAGGCCTTAACCCCATTCCCTTTGATGATCTTTCAACTGTCTCTCTAGATAGGCCTTTTGTAAGTGGATTCGACACGTTATCTCTTGACTTTACGTAGTCAATTGTGATAACACCACTAGAGAGTAGTTGTCTAACGGTATTATGTATGCGTCGTATATGATGAGATTTTCCGTTATACATAACGCTCCCTGCCCTCCCTATTGCCGCTTGACTATCACAATGTATACAAATAGGTGCCAAAGGGTTGGGCCAGAATGGAATATCTTCCAAGAAATTTCGGAGCCATTAAGCTTCTTCACCGGCCTTATCTAAAGCTATGAATTCAGATTCCATTGTAGAACGGGCGATGCACGTTTGTTTGGATGATTTCCAAGACACTGCTCCACCCCCAATTGTGAAAACATATCCACTCGTGGATTTAACTTCAGATGATCCGGTGATCCAATTTGCATCACTATATCCCTCGATCACGGAGGGATATTTGTTATAATGCAAAGCATAATTTTGGGTATGTTTCAGATACCCCAAAACTCGTTTCATTGCCATCCAATGTATTTGATTGGGATTACTTATAAATCGACTCAATTTGCTAATAGCACATGCTATATATGGTCACGTACAATTCATTATATACATCAAACTTCCCAATACTCTTGCATAGTCCAGTTGTGAGTCACTTTCACCTTCATTCTTTTGAAGTGCATAACTCACGTCAATTGGAGTCTTGGCAATTTTGAAATCCAAATACTTGAACTTGTCAAGTACCTTTTCAATGTAGTGAGACTGTGATAATGCTAGACCTTGTGGAGTCTTGTGAATTCTGATTCCTAAGATCACATCAGCAACTCCTAAGTCTTTCATGTCGAATTTGCTAGCCAACATGCGCTTTGTAGCATTTATATCTGACATGCTTTTGCTCATTATCAACATGTCATCAACATATAAACAAACAATGACTTCATGACCTGGAGTGTTTTTAATGTAAACACATTTGTCGCACTCGTTGATTTTAAACCCACTTGCCAACATTGTTTGATCAAATTTGGCATGCCATTGTTTGGGTGCTTGTTTAAGTCCATAAAGCGACTTAACAAGTTTGCACACTTTATTTTCTTTAGCAGGAACCACAAAACCCTCAGGTTGTTCCATGTAAAACTCTTCCTCCAATTCTCCATTTAAGAAAGTTGTTTTAACATCCATTTGATGGATTTCAAGACCATACACGACCACTAATGCCACTAGCATCCTAATAGATGTTATCCTCGTTACTGGCTAGTAAGTGTCAAAGTAATCAAGGCATTCCTTTTGTCTATAACCTGTGACAACAAGTCTTGCCTTATATTTGTCAATAGTGCCATCAGCTTTCATTTTCTGTTTAAAGATTCATTTTGAACCTAAAGGCTTATTTCCAGGAGGAAGATCAACCAATTCCCATGTATATTGATTGAATCTCACTATTGACTGCCTCTTTCCAAAACGCCGAATTAGAAGACGACATAGCTGCTTTAAAAGTTTGAGGCTCATTTTCAAGCAAGAATGTCACAAAATCTGGTCTAAAGGAAGTAGATGTTCTTTGACGTTTGCTACGACTTAGATCTTCTACACTTGGAGTATTTTCCTTTGGTTCTTCCCGAGGTCGTTTGGGTCTTTCACTTAACGACTCGCGTTCAGTTTTATACGGATAATGCTTTCAAAGAATTCAGCATTATCCGATTCCATTACCGTATTAATATTCTCGGGATTATCGGATTTATGGACCAAAAACCGACATGCTTTACTGTTTGTAGCATATCCAATGAAAACGCAATCTACTGTTTTTGGTCCGATTTTAACCCTTTTAGGTATAGAAACTTGTACATTTGATAGACACCCCCATACTTTGAAATATTTCAAGTTAGGTTTTCTTCATTTCCATTTTTCATATGGAATAGATTGCGTTTTGCTGTGTGGTACGCTGGTGAGTTAAAGCGTTCTATCCTGGGAGGATATGTTCTAAAACCTCGGGTACTTGAGGGGAATAATTTCCTTAATATTGTTAGTGATATGTATTGCTATAAAATAAAACAATAAATTTTCAGAAAATACAGAAGCAGTGAGAAACCTCACTAGCGCGGGCTCTAGCGCGGCCGCGCTAGTGGGATATATCTGTGACAGTAAGAAACCTGACTAGCGCGTGCTGAGCGCGGGCGCGCTAGTCCAGGCGTCCTCAGCTTCTCTTCAGGGTATCGGTACCAAAAACTCCGGTGATTGGCGAACCACTTGATGGTCGTAAAACACACTGGAATATTTTTGTGCAGAAGAAGAAGAAGAAGAAGAATAAGAAGAAGAAGAAGAAGAAGAAGAAGAAGAAGAAGAAGAAGAAGAAGAAGAAGATCAGAAAATTTAGTAAGTAAAGATTCTGGGATTCAAGCCATACTTATAGCCAATTTCGTACTGTTTCTGAAAAGGTTTTGCAAAGGTTTTTAAAATAATCCGGGAAAGAAAAATGGACCAGGCATTTGTCTAAAAAGATTAATCAATCAATTGTTGACCAAATTCGAAGCCGAAGCCGAAGCCGAGCGAGCGACGACGACGACGGCACGAGGCTTGCCTTCTTCTCAACTCTTTATAAGCTAGAAGAAGAGTTTCTCTATATATACACATAGATTTTCTTTCCTTCTTCCAATCAGGGACAAAGTGCACTAATCTAAAATTTCACTTCCCTCCATTTCTTTTCCCAATATTTTCCATTCACTCTCTTTAAGCTACACCAAGCTTAAAATTAAGCTACACTAAGCTTAAAAACCAACAAGAAGAAGGCAGTATATTGCTTTGTATTGCGTAAATGTGAGGTTCTTTACAAATGATTAGACCCCCTTTATATAGTAGCGGAGTCCTACTCTTGATACAATTTTAAATATAGTAAGAAATCTCATGATTGGCTAATTAATAGGTTTCTTCTTGATACGTGCCGGAATTTCCGTCGTGATCTTCGTTCGATTGCGGATATTTTGGCTTCCGTCATTTGGCTCGGTAAGCTTCCCTTGATCTAGCTCGATCTCGATTTTGATCGGTCTCTAGCTCATAAGCTCAGCAATCTAACTTCGCATCATGGTTCATATAACACGAGGTTGAACCTTAGGCTATCATATTTCAGTCTCGATTAATCATACGAAGGGCAAGCCCCGTTTTGACCGTATACACTGAAACTTTTTCTTTAACGAGATTAATTAAACGGTGGTACTAAATGATCCTATTTTTTAAAAAAATGTATGTACTAGACCTATTGATTGTTTCAACAGAATTTAGTCTTTCAACGCAGAACATATTAAATTTATAAATATATGTATGAAAATCTATTAAAATCGTAGACTTCAGAATATAAGGGATTCATTCTTAGGAACGTTAAATGTTGAATCAATTGAGCTTATTCCTGGATCCACCTCTTATAGAGATTAGCTTTTCACTGACCAATTGAGCTTTTTGAAATTGACTGGTTTGCAAGGTAAAGGAAGTGATTCCATTTTTTAATTTATGGAAAACATCAATATTTTCTTAAAATATTATCCAAATACGAAAAACTTGTCTAAATTTATCCTTTATTTTTATTTTTAAAAGGGTTGCAAAAAACATGAAGAAGATTTAATGCAAGTGGATATAAGAAATCTAGGAAAGTTTCACTGCTATACGTTAACGTAAATGCTTAATTGCTTTTGCATCAATTCTTCAAGAACCTAATTAAAGTTAATTGACATGGGTCTAAACTAGTGGAGTTTCGTAACTAGATATAATTGGATTTAACTAATATATTCGTCGACAATATAAAAATTTTGTACACTACGTAGACAATAAATTGCGTCGAGAAAATATAATCAAGACCTAAAGATACTGCAACAATCGTAGTATTTTATTTCAAATATTTGAGTGTTACAATCTCTATGAATCCTCTAATTCTACTTTTCAACGGTAAATAAAAAGAGCTTTTGAGCTTAATCTTGAATTTTATTTGATTTTAATCCAAGTGCTTGAAGCTTGATCTTGATCTTGACGTACTTTTAATCCAAGGGCTTGCAGCTTGTTCTTGAATCTTCGTCTTGATATTAATCCTTAAAACACTTGAATGCTTGTAGCTTTTAAAGAAATCCGCAGCTTTTGATCCACGAGCTCCCTCTTGCTTCTTGTTATAACTTCTGGTCTCCTTTATGAGTTATGAAAACCCCTATTTATAGTTTGGGAGGGAAGAGTTATGATAAGAACAAACTCTTTTCGACCAATCAAATTGAAGTGTGACATGGCCGTATTTGATTGGCCAGAATATGTCACTTGCACATGTGGCGCGATTTCATTGGCCTTTTAATGTGACTTGGCATGCTCTGTCATTTTGACACGTGGCACGATCCTATTGGCTCTTCCGCTTGACTTGGCGTGCCACGTCATTTGACATGTGGCACCAAACTGGGCCTCTAGGAAGATGACATTTTGGACTTAATGAAGTGGGCTCATCACTTTAGCCCAATTAAATGGGCTAGCCCAATGGATTAAGACTTATTTATTTAATCCATATATATTGGACTTATATAATTAATTCAATTCATATTAGCCCGTAGTATTTATTTGAACTAATATATCTTGAATTTATAATCCAAATTATTTTATGAATTTAATTTTAACAAAATTTATATGCCTACAAATGCCCTCTACTTCAAGTCTTGTAAGGTGTAAATTTGATCAATGTAACGACGAGTCTTGAAGTACCGGTAAAACATTAATCTTGGATAATTAATTGAGTAATTTCCGCATTTGGGTAGTTGCACCTCTCTGCGGAGAAGCCCGTTACGAGTATTACATTTCCAGTCTCAATAAACAATATTATTCATACTTGGACTTATACATTAGATAAGCAATCATTACATGTGATAACTCAAAGCAATTGCTGATAAGCAATCCTTACATGTGGACGTAATATCCAACTATTATGAATCTGACTTTTAATAACATAATTGAATTGGATACCACAGTCCAATTCCAATTAGAATAGCTTTTGTAGACTTTAACGTAATAGACGTCTATTTGGATACGGACTAGTCTGGCCACCAAATTCACGTTGGTAACTAATTTTCCGTCTTTAATCCGATCCCACATCGGCAATATGCTATAGCCAGTCATCTATGAAGATCTATATAAAGACATATATTCGTATTTATTGAACATTAATTCGCAGTATTTGCAAGCCATTTGAGTCTAATTTTGTAGACTCGGAAGCATTAACGCGAAGGTAATTTCTTCTTTTTTTCTTGTGCTTTTTTTTCTTGTTTTTAGAAGTAACTTCGTAAAACTACGAAGTCCTTTATAAGTTTGAGACAAAGGCCTTTAAAAGTTCGTGATGAATATCTTTAAAATTTGCGGCAGAAAATCATAAAAGTTCACGATGAAGACCATTTAAGGTTCACGACGAAGACCCATAAAAGTTCGCGATGAATACTTTTAAAATTTGTGGTAGAGACCCATAAAAGTTCGCGCAAAAAATCTTAAAAGCTCATGGTCAAGATCTTTAAAAGTTCATAGTGAAAAAACATTTAAAAGTTCGCGGTGAAGACCTTTAAAAGCACGCTATGAAGACTCTTAAAAATTCATAGTAGAAATCTTTAAAAGTCGGCGGTGGGGACTCCTTAAAGTTTGTCGCGAACACCTTCACAAGCACCTTTGAAAGTTCGAAACATACGCCTTTTAAAAGTTCGGAACGAAGAACTTAAAATCTGAATGCCTTTAAAAGTTCGAGTCGAACACCTTTAAAAATTTATAACGAAAACCTTTAAAAAAATACTTTCAGAATTGTCCCGGACTACATTTTAAAACCAACTTTATATTGCACCATGCTGGCAATTTCAGATTTGCGCAGTCTCATCAAAATATTCGTATCTTGGTGTAGAAACATTGAAATTATGAACCGGAAAAAAAAAAAACGTTTGATTTCTTGGAAACTAGACTTCAAAATCTAAAAGATGACCAAAATTCGGGATCAAACACCTTTAGAATCTTCGCAGGTAATATTTTGAAACCAACTTTAGATTCCACCATGTTGAAAATTTCAGACTTGCACGGTCTCGCCAAAAAAATCACATCTTGGTGTAGGATTGTCGAAATTCTAAACCGTCTGATTTCATGAAAGCTAGACTTCAAAATCTAAGACATATCCAAAATTTGGAATCAAATACTTTGAGAATCGTCCAAGATATTATTTTGAATCTAACTTTATCTTCCAACATGTTGATAGTTTCGGATTTGCGCGACTTCGCCAAAAAAAATTGTATCTTGATGTGGGAACGTCGAAATAATGAACCGTTTGATTTATTGGAAACTTAAATTTCAAATATATAACATATCCAAAATGAAAAATCTTATTCCTTAAGGATATTTTCAGATAATAGTTCGAAATCAACTTCGGTTTCTGATATGCCGACCAAGTCTTGGGTTCAAGTCTCACTGAAGTTAAAGCGTCGTGAAGGTACACCAAAAAAACTTGAAGGTTTGACGAACATGAAGGCACATCGAATCCCCGGATTCCAATACAAATGCTTGGAAGCCTCCTAAAAGATATTGATCATTTTATTGAAGATACCAATTTACCATAGCGGCTTGCCCTCTTTAAATCAAATGGGATCCAAAGTTTAACAGAAGAATAGTATCCCAACTTGATTTTCAAGTGCCGATTGAATGGATTATATTCCATCGTACTTAATTCGGACAACGATTGGGGGATTATGTATCTTTTGCCCCCCCCCCCCCCCCCCCAGAATGAAACTCTAAGCTGCCTACGTACCTCGGTGAAGAGGATCAAGTCATATCGTAGTTCAGAATGGGTAGAATTATTTTATTATTATTATTATTTTTTATTTTATGTCCTAACTTTCGCCTAGGCCGCCTCTTTCGAGGTTTTCAACCTAGCGGCCCCTCTTTTTTTTATGTCCTAACTTTTGCCTAGGCCGCCTCTTTCGAGGTTTTCAACCTAGCGGCCCCTCTTTTTTTTATGTCCTAACTTTTGCCTAGGCCGCCTCTTTCGAGGTTTTCAACCTAGCGGCCCCTCTTTTTTTTATGTCCTAACTTTTGCCTAGGCCGCCTCTTTCGAGGTTTTCAACCTAGCGGACCCCTTTTTTTTAGGTGGGACGTATACAGTTTAAACTCATGCGGGCCAGGAGTATAGGAACATGCAGTTTAGGCTCATGCGTCAAGGAGCAGGCACATCAAGGATAATACTTCTTCAGAAACTTGCCATTTATAGGGCCGATTCTCATACCATCTGCATCAACCAACTTGTAAGCCCCACTTGAATAAACTTCTTGCACGACATATGGACCATCCCATTTTAAAGTGAACTTCCCTACAGGTTTATGGGAAGTGATAATGGGTCTTCTTATGGCAAGGACTTGATCTCCTACTTGAAAGGATCTCGGGCGAACTCTTTTATTGAAGGCACGAGACAATCGAGCTTGATATCATTCAAGACTTTGTTAGGCCTCCAACCTCTTCTCATCAAGAGCCTCCAACTCTGCTAATCGAAGTCGAGCATNTCCTATATGCCCATAGAGCTTCTTCCATACGGTCATTCCAATCTCGTTTAGATTTGGAGACGACTTTCTTCAGCAGGTTGCATAAAGTTTTGTTGAATACCTCAGTTAGGCCATTGGCGGCAACATTGTACATCGAAGAGTTACGTTGCTTGAAGCCAAAGAGATCACAAATCTTTTTCATCAACCTATTGTTGAATGGATTTCCATTATCCCTTATTATGTAACGAGGAATGCCAAATAGATAGATTATGTTTACTCGGATGAAACTTGCAACATTTTCCTTCTTTACCTCCTTAAGAGCAACAACTTCAGCCCATTTTGAGAAGTAGTCAGTTGCAGCCAAGATGTATACGTGCCCACCAGAAGACTTTGAAAGTGGTCCCATGACATCCAATCCCCAAGCGTCAAACATCCAGGATGCAACAGTCGGGTGCAATTGATGCGAGACTAAATTTCATAGTTTAACATGTGATATACCTTACATTTTATGCGCATT
>MDKJ01301548.1:0-34492 GCA_005239525.1 Nicotiana knightiana | reverse complement strand
CATATTAGTGCAAATTTTTTGTCAGCTGGCTACCAAATCAATAATTTTTAAAAATAGGGTATAAGTTAAAATGTGGCTGCTATGTAGGGCATGAGTGTAAATCGCCCAAAGGTAAACATTGAAACGGAAGCCATTGAAGAACAACTTGAAGCTGAAGGCTGTAGCTCTCTTTCTCAAGGTAAGTTGGATCAAACTTTAATGAATTTCTTAATCATTCTTTACAACAAGGAGCAGTAATAGTTATTGTGAAAGATATAACCTTTGGCAACTACAATAAATTGAATAAATACACGAAAGAATAGAAAAACAAACCGAGCACAAAACTTCTAATTAAGTTTTTTTTTTTTTTTTTTTGGAATGTATTACTGTTTGAGAAGTAAAGGAAAGTTGTGACCAATTCCCAGTATTAATTGGAAATTGATGTTAATAAAAAGTCTTCCTTTCTTACAGCAGAACACATAAAAAACAGCTCAGGTTTTAAGGGGCAGCATTAATTCTGCTTAAGATGGCAGAAACAGTTCATGGGGAGGCAGAGGCGGACCCAGAATATTTAGGTGACGGGGCACATTATTCTGCTCAACCAGTGTCCCTAAATTCTTTTAGTGTTTAGGATACCAACTGCTTTAAATTAACTATTTTCAAGGTATTTACGTGTATATATACAGAATTTCGGCCGAAGTTTACGAGATCCGGTGACCCCTCACCCATACATATGGTCCGCCTCTGTGGGGAGAATAGAATATCGAAATTGCCCGTGCATATCATTCATCGCATCTTACGCCATATAACTAAACTTAACTTGGAAGATGTTGCCCGAACTAGTGTCTTATCCAAGAGATGGTACTATTGTTGGACTTCGAGACCTAATCTGGTATTCAATCGATTAAGAGAAAACTTCTCTTGCTATATGTCCTTGGAAGAGTTTGTCAAGTTGGTTGATCAATCCCTACAACACCATATTGAGCAAAAGTTTTAGTCTTGAAGAATTCAACCTTACATATGATGATCCAAATTTGGCTTCTCATATGGATCGTTGGATTGAATTGGCAGTTAAACTAAACGTCAAGGAGCTGGAAATTTCTGATAGTTGGGATTTCGATCAATCATACTATATTTTGCCTGAAGTTATTTATGCTGCTAAAAGTCTGACAAAATTGAGGCTAAGCAGGTGCAAGTTTGAATTTGATATTAGCACCACTAACATAAGATTTGGTTTTCTTAAAGATCTTTACTTGAGGAATGTCCATATTTCAGAAGGGCAGTTGCAAAGAGTTTTAGACAGATGCCCGTTCATCAGGAATGTAAAGCTTATAAATTGCGAGGGTATAAACAAATTGCATGTTTTTGGCCTAGTACATCTAGAGAATTTGGTCGTTGGGTTGTGCAAACTAGAAGGTGTGATAGTCCAGGCTCCAAACTTCGAGGCTTTGGATATGGCGGAGTGCCTTCTGCATCCCAGATTTTAGAACGTACTGATGATAACAATTTCTTCCTTGCAAATTTGCTATTGTGGATTCTTACAATACTTTACAAACTCTCAAACTGTATGGTGCTAGCATCACAGACGAGCAGTTTCAATATCAATTCTCTAAATTCCCTAACATTTCAGAATTGCATCTAGTAAAATGCTATAATCTGAAAAACATAGAGATTGTGAGAGAAAATGTAACGACCTGGCCGGTCGTTCCGTGAGATTATCCCCATTTCCCCCATTTCTGCTTTATCATATGTTGCTTAGCCTATTTATGTTGTGTTGGGTCGGTTGGTTCGGGTTCGGAGTGGTCGTGGTGAGAATTGAGACACTTAGTCTCTTAAATTAGCTTAATAGTTCGAAAAAGTCAACTGGGAGTTGACTTATTGGTAAACAACCTCGGAATGCGGATTTCATGGCTCAGATAGCTTCGTTAGGTGATTTGGGACTTAGGAGTGTGTTCGGAATGAAGTTTTGATGTCCGGTGTAGAATTAGGCTTGAATTGACGGAAGTTAGTTTTTGGCGATTTCCGGTCGGCATTGGAAAATAGGTTATAGGGGTCGGAATGGAATTCCGACAGTTGGAGCAGGTTTGTAATGTAATTTTGGATATGTGTGCAAAATTTCAGGTCAATCGGACGTGTTTTGGTTGGTTTCGGCATCGTTGGCGAAATTTAGAAGTTTCAAAGTTCATAGGCATGAATTCGATGTATTTTTGGTGTTTTCGTGTTGTTTTTGGTGTTTCGAAGGCTCGAATAAGTTTGAATGATTTTATGGGGTGTGTTGGTAGGATTGATTGAGGTCCCGGGGGCTTCGGGTGTATTTCGGATGCTCAAACGGGCACTTTTTGGCCTTAAGAAGTCTGTTGTTTTCTGGTGTTTTAGCAGCAGTGATTTCTTCACTGCGATCGCGTGGATTCATCCGCGATCTCGTAGAGTAAAAGAGTGGCGCAGGCATTTTGTTCTATGCGATCGCGTGGTTAGGATTGCAATCGCATAGGTTGGTCAGGTAAAGCAGTGCGATCACGTGGGTGTTGGTGCGATCGCGTAGAGGTTCTGAGGCGCGTGTGTGGGGTGGAGATTTGTTCTATGCGATCACGTGTGTTGGTATGTGATTGCATTGGGTTGGCTAGTCTGTGCATCGCGATCGCGTGGCTAGAGTCGCGATTGCACTGAATGGATTAAGTGCTGGGCAGAATGTTTTAAAGCCCATTGTTGCGAAATTTTTCATTATTTTCCTCCATTGTCAAGCGGGTTGGGAGTTAATTGAGAGAGTTTGAAGAAGAAATCAAAGGGTCTCTCTTGGAGGTAAGGTTTCCAACTTTATAACTCGTTTCTATATCATTTTCTAAGTAATTAAACCAGAAAATTGTTGAAATTAAACCCAAATTTGGGGAAGAAATGTGCATGGAATTTGAAATTTTCTTTTGAGGATTTGAGTGGGTAATTGTGCTTCGATTTTAGTGTTCTTGGTATGTATAGAATCGTGGGAGGACGAGGATTCTAGTGTAGTAAATTTTATTGAATTTCGAGACGTGAGCCCGGGGCTCGGATTTGGCCGAATTTCGAGAATTGTGTTAAAATTTGTATCTTTCGATTGAGTTTTGTTCCGTTAGCGTATATTGAAGATGCTAATCCGGTTTTGGTTAGATTCAGAGCATTTGAGAGTCAATTTGAGGGTCAAGCACATCGCGGAGTAGCTTTTGGGCTGTTTTGAGGTAAGTAACGATTGTAACTCTAAACTTGAGGGTATGATACCCCGTTATTTGATATTGTGTAGATAAATGAGGTGACGCACACGCTAGGTGACGAGCGTGGGGGCGTGCACCGATAGGGATTGTGACTTGGTGCGTCCCGTAGCGACTATTAAGCCGCGTATTCGATTTGAAACCTCACGACATCCTGTCTTTTAGAAGTTTATACTTGTTATGGGCTGTGAGCCATGTTTGGGGCCTTGTGCCGACCTGTTTAGACCCTCAGGGGGTACTTTTACACTATTCTACCACTATCCTGTTAGTAAATTATGAACTCAGTTTTTGTTTCCTAATTGTCGTTATTTTTACTGTTATCACACTGCTTTGAAAACTCTGGAAAATATTTTGGGCTGAGTCCCGTAAGTCGAGATAGATTGCCCAAGTGGCTTGTGAGGGTGACTGAGTCAGGCCGAGAGCCGAGTATGTGAGGATAATTATGGGGCGGGCTGCACGCCGCAACAATATATGTGTTATATATTATATGTGGGCCGGGCTGCGCGCCACAACAATATAGAGTATATATATATGGATCGGGCTGCACGCCACAGCAGATATAGCGCTTGGGTTGAAGGATCCCCTCCAGGAGTCTGTACACCCCCAGTGAGCGCAGTCGACTATTATATGGATCGGGCTGCACGCCGCAACAATATATGTTATATATATGGATGGGCTGCACGCCGCAACAATATAAATATATATGTATGTATAAACGTAGTGGAGCGGGCTGCCCGCCGTAGCAGTTGTGTGTGTTCATGGTACTTGCTGAGTACGAGTGTTAAGTGAGAGCATGAGATACTGATAGTGGAGTCACGAGTGACCGAGAGGCTTTCCCGAGAGGCTTTATTGTGAGTGATATTGTGCCCGAGGGGCTTATATTTTATGAAAATGTTGTTTTCCACTCTTCTTTACACTGAGCCTCTGATAATAAATGTTGGATAAAAGTTTTCCTACGAGATGTTTAAATGGAAACCGGAGTTTTTATGAAATAGTAGGAATTGTAGATTTCTGACTTGATTTATTCATTTCCACTGTTATTCATTATATGGGTTTACATGATTTAAATGCTCGTCACTACACTCAAGTTTTTAGTTACATTGATTACTTACTGAGTTGGCGTACTTACGTTACTCCCTGCACCTCTGTGTGCAGATTCAGGTACCGGACCATCTCGCTAGTTGATTTTCGGACGAGCTTGGAGTTGTCCGAGGATTGAGGTAGCTGCTCAGCGTCCCCAGCTCACCTCCTTTCCTTCTCTCAGATTATAGTTTCTTTTGGTCTTTTATACCTCAGACTTTGGTTGTAGCAAAACATTGTTGTACATTGTATTTTCAATCTTAGATGCTCATGATAGTTGACTCCAGGTTTTGGGGGAATGTGTACCTGTTTATCTCCTTCTGATATTTTTTTTAAGAATCTGCTAAATTTTGGTGAGATTTTGGGATATATTGATAATCTGTATGGTTGGCTAGCCTAATTCCATGATAGGCGCCATCACGGTCGACTTAGGATTTGGGATCGTGACAGAAAAACTCAAGAAATTCATCTTATCACAGTGGAGAAATCTAGAACAAGTCAAGATTCAAGCTCCAAATTTGACGAAATTCAGTTCTATGGATCATGCCTATTCAAAAAGATTGATATTAGTAACCTTTTCCCATAAGGTAAGAATTTTTTTTGCTCCATGAGTAAAATAAATTGCACTTGTTTGCTTTACTTGATATATGCATTACTTTTTGGATTTTGCTTTAACATATGCCATTGACAAAATTATTACCGACTAAAAGCATCCTTATTTACGAAGATTGAGGAGAAACTGTTATTCCTCCAAGTGACGATGACAAGATATCCATTGCATAATTTAATGTCCGAGCGTCCCAATATCATGTCCATACTTCCATGTACAAGTAGCATATTACTGCAGGTAACCATTCATAATGAGTGATATTGGTAAGCAGAAGAATTTTAACCTACTACAACAAGTTAACATACAGCGTTGGTGTATATAATTTAAATCCAAGACGTAAACATGCAATAGCCATTTGCTTAATGTAGATTGTTTGTCTCATATTCATTAGTGTATCCTCAATATCTTATTCTTTTATTTGAGATACAGTGGCTGCCTGCGTTGATAGGATGTCCACGGAAGCAAAGTTCTGGTAAAGAATGTGCATTTAATACCGAGTGTTTCTACTGGCAGCATAAATTTAAAGAAGTCAGCAATGTTATAGACTTAGCTGAGGATGAAATGGCCACCCTTTGGTATTCTTGGTTAAAATCCATGTCTTTGATTGACCAAGTGACTAATTTCATGTTCAAATGGAAATAACAAGCTTAGCTCATAGAGTCGAGGCGAATCCAACATTTAGAGTTTTATCACTTTTATGTTTCAGTAGAGAAATTGCCCTCAATAGGATAGCTGCAGCATGACTCAGTTTCAATCCGAGATTGAAAAGTCAAGGGGATGAATTTGGGTCTTTTTAAATTATCAGTTGACTTAAATTAATTCTGTTTATTAAAACTGATTCAGTTGATTTTAGGAGATCTTGAACTTAAATTCTCTTTCTATAATAACAACTATTCCCCCCCTTCCCACGATTTTCATAGTCCAATCCCATCAGTACCTTTCTTTAAAAAAAAAAAGACTGCAGTATATCAATTTCAAACTTCAAATATTTTCATAAGGGGTGTCAAGTGGGCGGCTTGAGCTGATTTTGGTAGAAATGACACCAGGAAATCACTCTAAAGGGCTGCTATTTACGAATTAGCCAGTGCGTCTTGAATTTTAGTTTTTCAGTTCAAATTTTCAGGACAAAAATGTTTTGAATTGTCCTGAAGTTAAAATTTTTTATTTAAAAATTCAGGACAAAATAAGTGTTGGATAATCTCTAAATAACATCCATGAGAATGGTTATCTGTGCACTTACCCCACTGGGTTAAGATGGGCTACAATTTGGACCATAGCCCAACCCCCCAACTCTTAACAAACTTTAATTAATGTGTGTTATTTTCTTATGAATTGTTTAATTATCATATAATAAGACTTTTTTTCTTTTGTTATGGTCATATATAACATATCGAACAAAAATAATTATTTTAAAGATATTCTAGCAAAGTTATTCATGGATCAATTTGGGCTAAAATCAAAGTTGGGCTGAGACGGGTTGTGTCAAGATAGATTGAATTTAGGAATTTTTACCTCCTATAGCAAAGGTTAACACCTTATTTATTTTAAATAAATACCCTTTTAAAAAATTATATTCTATAGCTACCTTATAATGTTTATTGCAAAATATTTATTTATGGTTACCTCCTACCCTTAAGCCATTATATATGCTATTTATTATTTTTCTCTCTCCCTTTTCAGATTTTTCTCGCACATAATTACCGTATTTGATGTAAACTTCTCTCTCCACGTTCTCTCTCTATAATTTCATACACGCCATTCTCTTCGCCATTCTCAGAAACCACGATTTTGCAATTCCAATTTCACTCACTCACATCGCCTAGCTCTTCCCCATTCCCAGTCACCACGATTGTTCACTTCTTCATCTGCATTGTCTCTCTCAATTTTCGTTATTTTTTGCTCCAAATAGTTGTGGTAAGTATTTAACTTGTTAGAATTTCGCTTGTATTTTGTTTATTCTGTTTATCTATACTAATTTTTTATAAACAATAACCATTGTTATTGTTTCAACAGAAAACTTGAGATGTTCTCTCCAATGGCTGATTCAACATCCCAAAAGAGGGTTACCAAAGGTATATCCACCAAAATACTCAATTCTGTTGGGCCCTCTTTCTCTTTGCAAATCACTCAAGCGGAATTGGAATTTGCAGGTTCAGCAGCAAATACAGTTGCTGAGAGGAGAACAAAAATCCGTAATGACACATTGAAAGAAGACCAAGTTGAGAAATCTTCGAAAGAATCAACACTTCCCGTTGCGGAAAAGAGAAAAAAACCTATGGATGATGCTTCAGGTGTTAAGGGAAAGGAGGTCGATGCAAGAACTAGCTCGGATACACTGGGTGAAAAGATAATTGTTGATGTATCAATATGTATTTGAGTCCTCATACATTGAGTATTACCTTCTCCAATGAGTTTCTCTTATTGTATGTTATTATATTTATATGTGTGCGATAGTGGATACAGAGCTTCCTCTTCTTATTTGTTGATTTGATTTATATGTATGTTGATGTATTCATAAGTATTCAAAATTGCCTTCACTGTATTTGTACTTATTACACTGACTTTTGCATATTGTTTTTAGATGTATTCATAAGTATTCAAAAATTCCATCACTGATTTGTACTTATTACAATGACTTTTGCATGTTGTATGTAGATGTATTTATATGTATACAAAATTTTCATCACTGATTTGTTCTTATTTATTCCAGTGTCTTTTGCATATTATATTTAGATGTACTCAGAAGTTCATTCACTGTATTTGTACTTATTACAGTGATCTTTTCATATTGTATGTAGATGTATTCATAAGTATTTCAAAAGTGCCTTCATTGTTTTGTACTTATTACAATGACTTTGCATGTTATATGTAGATGTATTTATATGTATACAACTATTTTTCATCACTGATTTCTTACTCCAGTGTATTTTGCATATTGTATTTAGTTGTATTTATATGCATTCAAAACAATTAATGAGTTATGTATTGCTGGTGACATATGAAATCTTTTTGTAATTCTTGTTGTATGTAGGAAATTAAACTATTTGTCAAACACCCGCATATTTCATCACCGCATATCAGTTCATATACCAACACAGACATAGTCTCCGACCTCAAAGAAAAACTTACTCCAGAGTAGTACAAAATATTGAGTACTACTTGTTTTGGAAGTTTCCTTGATATGAAGCGTTGTGAGGTCCACCGTCAATTGTTCAGGTGCTTCATGGTTCTGCAGTTGGAAGGAAGTCATGACGATATATTTTCAATATATGTCAATGGTACAACGTTATCCTTTTCAATCAGGGAGTTTGCGCTTGTCACTGGTCTCAATTGTGTTGGTGACCCTGAAGATTTTCAGTTCAACACAAAGGTGCCTAACCAGATTGTTAATACATATTTTGGCGGTGCAAAGAATGTCAAGAAGAAAGATTTGTTGACATGCTTTGATGACAAGAATTGGGGTCATGAAAACGATGGGGATGCCGTCAAGATAGCTGTGTTGTATTCCATACACATTTTCATATTTCATCCGAGAAGAACAACACAACCATCCCAAGACTACATTTTGACTTGGTCGAGAGTGGTAGATATTCTGAGTATCCGTGGGGTATTGATGCATTCCAATACCTTATTAAATCTATTAGCAAGAAGATGGATTCTCAGAAGAAGTACTATAGGATAGCTGGGATGCTTCTCGCCATGCAAATATGGTTTTACGAGTGTTGTTCAAAGGTTGACCCCAAAATTGCACTGCGAGTTGGTAACCGGATACCTAGAATACTCAATTGGAAATCCACTGTCAACCAACCAACTTATGCTTACCTGATGAACGACATGTTTAATGACCAGGGAAACATGGTAATTTACTATTTTTTAAGTGGATGATTTTTTTTATTTTTTTTAAGGATATATTTCTGTTGGTGAAATCATTTGTTGAAATTGTCATTGAATTATAGTTCAATGCATCAGACATCAATGGCACTGTTTCAAAATTAGGTCAAATGCTATAGAAACATAATACAATGTTAGAAATTAATATTAAATACAGTTGTATATAACCTACATCTTATTTTCCTGTTTTCCAGATTAACTTGAATACATTAGAATATAAAAAATAGTTTACAAATACATATTTAATTCAATGAGCATAACTTTTTAACCATACAGCAAAGGTCATTCACTTTGAGTGTATTTCTATTTTTAGATTGTTTACAATGACATCCAACTAAGCGATATAGAGCTTGCTGTTATTCAGATTCCTTCAGAAGGCGTTGATGTAGAGAAGAGTCCTACTCATTCAGACAAAAATGAGGATGACTCGGATGACTTTAGTCCTACACCGCCTCTTCAGCCTAAGAAGAAACATAATGCAAGTGTTGGTCCATATTCATCACCTTCTTTGGGACTATGCTATGCGGAGGGCACCATATATTTGACGGAGTAAATTGATATCAAATGTTGTTTGTGGAACCAAACCAAAAGTGCTCAGAAACTCTGCGTATGCCGCGACATGCAACCCACAATCCCTAAAACTATTGATTGAAACAATTAAAAATAATTCATATTATTAGATTTATAAATGATACAAGCAAGAGGATTGAATACATACATGCTCCGAGATTTTTGTTGAGGCGGATTTGAAATGAAAACAACATCAAACGGATCAGTTTGTGCCTTGTCACTATATCAAATGGACCAACACTTGCATCATGTTTCTTCTAAGGCTGAAGAGCCGTTGTAGGACTAAATTCATCCGAATCATCCTCAGTTTTGTCTGAATGAGTAGGATTGTTCTCTACACCAACGCCTTCTGAAGGAATCTGAATAACAACAAGCTCTATATCGCTTGGTTGGATGTTATTGTAAACAATCTGAAAATCGAAATACACTCAAAGTGAATGACCTTTGTTGTATGGTTAAAAAGTTATGCTCATTGAATTAAATATGTATCTGTAAACTATTTTTTGTATTCTAATGTATTCAAGTTAATCTGGAAAACAGGAAAAGAAGATGTAGGTTGTATGCAATAGTATTTAATATTTATTTCTAATATTGTATTAAGTATTCTATAGTATTTGACCTCATTTTGAAACAGGGCCATTGATGTCTGATGCATTGAACTATAATTCAATGAAAATTTCAACAAATGATTTCACCAACATAAATATATCCTAAAAAAAATAAAAAATCAGCCACTTAAAAAATAGTAAATTACCATGTTTGCCTGGTCATTGAACATGTCGTTCATCATATAAGCATAAGTTGACTGGTTGACAGTGGATTTCCAATTGAGTATTCTGGGTATCCGGTTACCAACTCGCAGTGCAATTTTAGGATCATGTAACGACCTGAACGGTCGTTTCAAGAGTTTATCCCTGTTTTTCCTTTTTCTGCTTCATCCCGTTTTTCCTATTTCTGCTTCATTCTTGTTTGGTTCAGCTCTTTTGTGTTGCGTGGGTTGATTGGTTAGGGTTCAGAATTGTTATGGTGAGAAATGAGACACTTAGTCTCTTTGATTGGTGATTTAGTTGGAAAAGTTAATCGAAAGTTGAATTGTAGGTAAATGATCTCGGAATGTGGTTTTTGTGGCTCGGATAGCTTCATTAGGTGATTTGGGACTTAGGAGTGTGTTCGGAATGTCATTCGGAGGTCCGGAGTAGAATTAGGCTTGAATTGGCGAAATTGGATTTTTGGCGATTTTCGGTCGACAGTGAAGAATTAGCTATCGGGGTCGGAATGGAATTTCGGAAGTTGGAACAAGTATGTAGTGTCATTTAGGATGTGTGTGTAAATTTTCAGGTCATTCAGACGTGGTTTGGGTGGTTTCGGCACCGTTGGTGAATTTCGGAAGTTTAGAAATCCTTAGGCTTGAATTTGGATTTGATTTGGTGTTTTGATGTTATTTTTAGCATTCCGAGGGTTCAAATAGGTTGGTATATTGATATATGACTTGTTGGTACTTTTGGTTGAGGCCTCGAGGGGTCGGGATTGATTTCGAATGATTTTGGAAGGTTGGAAGTTGGAAAATTGCAGGAAATGGTTGCTGGTGCAGTCTTTCTGGTGTGGCCGCACCTGCGGACGGGGAGCCGCAGGTGCGGAACACCTTGCGCAGATGCGGAAAGAGGAACCTGGCCTAGGCGCGCAGGTGCGGAAGTTGGATCGCATCTACGGGCCTGCAGGTGTGTGTTGAGGACCGCAGATGCAAAAATTTGGCTTAAGTGAGATTCCGCACCTGTGAGGGATTTTCCGCAGGTACAGCGCCACAGGTGCAGCACCGCAGGTGCGGGCATGGGGTCGCAGGTGCGAGATGGCTGGGCAGAACCTATATAAGGTTGCCTTCGCGAATTTTCACTCATTTCTTCACCATTTTTGACGGATTTTGGAGCTTTGAGCTGGGATTTCAAGGGGGAATCAAGTGTATTCAGTGAGGTAAGCTACGTGGACTTTGTATCTTGTGTTTATGACGATATTCCATTGTTTAATCATGTTTTAGTGGTGAAATTTGGAATATTAAGGGCTTGAAATTTGGAAGTATAAATTGGGGATTTGAGGGGCCATTTGGGGTCCGATTTTGATGTATTTGGTATGCATGAACTCGTGAGAGCGTAAGGATTCTAGTTTTGTGATTTTTATCAGAATCCAAGACGTGGACCCGGGGTCGGGTTTGGCCAATTTCGGGATTTTTGATGTAAATTGGATATTTTTCAAGTGGGCTTTGTTTCTTTAGAATAATTTGACGATATGAATCTGTTTTGAATAGATTCGGAGCGCGTTGAGGCCGAGTCAAGGGGAAATGGCATCACAGAGTAGTTTTCTTCCAATTTGAGATAAGTAACGAACGTAAATCTAGACCCGAGGGTATGAAACCCCGATATTTCGTATTGATTTGATAAATGAGGTGACGCACATGCTAGGTGACGCGCGTGTGGGCATGCACCGGCAGAGATTGTGACTTGGTCCGTCCCGTGGCAACTATTAAGTCGCGTATTTGATTTGAAATTATATGATATTCCGTATTTTAGAGGTTTATACTGTGTTTCTGGGCTGTATGCCATGTTTGGGGCCTTGTGCCGACCTGTTAGAACCCTCAGGGGTGTTTTACTACTATTCTCACACTGTTTTTGATAGAAAATATTATGTTAGTCATGATTTATACTTGTTAATTTTTCATTCCTGTTTATCACCCTGTTTTCAAACAAATGAAAGATATTTTGGACTGAGTCCCTACAATTGTGGTGAGTTGCCCGAGTGGCTTGTGAGGGTGATGATTGAGAGAGGCCGAGAGACGGATTTGTGAGGATAGTGATGGATCGGGCTGCACGCCGTAGCGTTATATACATATATACATATATATTGTATTAGGTTGCACGCCGCAATAATATATATATTGGATCGGGCTACACTCCGCAACGTTATATATATTAGATCGGGCTGCACGCCGCAACGATATAGCGCTTGGGCTGAAGGAGCCCCTTCGGAGTCTGTACACCCCCAGTGAGTGCAGTCGACTATTTATGGATCGGGATGCACGCCACATCGGTTATTATATGATACCTATTGAGCGTGAGTGCTGAGTATGAGTGCTGATTGACGAGAGATGAGTCACGAATGACTGAGAGGCTTGCCCGATAGGCTTATTTGTGAGTGACACTATGCCCGAGGGGCTTATTTTCTATGAAACTACTGTTTTCACTCTTCTTTACAATTTTTCCTCTAAAGGATAAATGTTGAACCAATGTTCTATATGAGATTTGAAAAAGGGAAACTGGAGTTTATAAAACTTTCGGAATGTAGATTCCTGACTTGATTTATTGCTTTCCACTGATATTTCTTATATGACCCTTACATGATTTTAAAAGCTCGTCACTGCACTCAAGTCCTTATTTATATTTGTTACTTACTGAGTTGGTGTACTCACGTTACTCCCTGCACCTTGTGTGCAGATCCAGGTGCCCGGATCGAGTGAGACTCGGTTGTTCTTAGTGGAACTTGTCGGAGAATGTGAGGTAGTTGCACGACGTTCGCAACCCACCCTTATCACTCTCATTTTATCGCTATTTACATTTTGTTCTAGACTTGATGTATTAAGGAAAATCGAGTCAGATTCAGTGTTCTATTTAGTTGCTCATGACTGTTGACTCCGGGTTTTGGGGATTTTTTTTTAGATGTTTTCTTTGATTATCCGCAGATTTTGAAATAGTAAACGTGCAAGATTTTGATAAATTGTGTTATTGTTTTAAATGAAAAGTTCCTTGTATT
This sequence comes from Nicotiana knightiana, assembly GCA_005239525.1. Classification (NCBI taxonomy): domain Eukaryota; kingdom Viridiplantae; phylum Streptophyta; class Magnoliopsida; order Solanales; family Solanaceae; genus Nicotiana; species Nicotiana knightiana. Next base: position 21,325 of record MDKJ01301548.1, on the reverse strand, counting down.
ATGTTCAGTAAATTGGCTAGCCTAGTACCACGATAGGCGCCATCACGAACAGTGTAGATTTGGGGTCGTGACAAGTTGGTATAAGCGCCTAGGTTACATAGGACTCACCGGTCCTGAGTAGGTTCAGTAGAGTCTTGCTGATCGGTATGGAGACGTATGTACTTATCTTCGAGAGGCTGCATAACCCTTAGGAAAAATCTCACATTTCTTGAATTCTTGTCGTGCGAATCTATTGATTCTGGCAACTAAAATTCTATCGTTTCATTCTCTCACAGATGGTGAGGACACACGCTACCGGACATGGAAATCAGACACCAACGAGACCCATGGGGGGTCGAGTCCGTGGTCGAGGTTGTGGTAGAGGTAGAGATGTAGCCCGTGCAGTGGACGAGGCGGTACCTATAGACCCGCCTATTATTCCAGATCAGGTCCCAGTCACAGATGCTCTAGTGGGACCAACTCAGGCACCAGCTCTGCCTATTGTTATTCCGGTTCTTCAGGAGACCTTGACCCAGATTCTCATTGCATGCACCAATCTTGCTCAGACATTCGCTATTTCTACTTCAGCCGCTACTTCTCAGGCCGGGGGAGGCACTCAGACTCCAACTGCCTGTACACTTGAGCAGGTTATTTAGGGGTTTCAGACTCCAGAGGCAGTTCCAGTTCAGCCGGTTGCACCGGCCCAGGATTTTATGGTTCCAGCTATGGATGATAACGAGCAACACAGGTTGGAGAGATTTGGGAGGCTTCAGCCTCCAACTTCCAAAGGTTCTGAGGGAGAGGATACCCAGGGGTTCTAAGACAAGTGTCAAAGGATGCTTCGTACGACAGGGATATTGGAGACCAGTGGAGTCTCGTTTACTACCTTCCAATTCTCAGGAGCTGCATTTACTTGGTGGGAGGCTTATGAGAGGCGTAGGCCTGTTGGTGCAACGCCCCTTACTTGGCAGTAGTTTTTCACTCTCTTCTTAGAAAAGTATGTTCCACAGTCCTGCAGAGAGGAGTTGCACAGGCAATTTGAGCAGTTACGACAGGGAGATATCACGGTGTTACAGTACGAGATGAGGTTTTCTGAGCTTGCCCGTCATGCTATTTGGTTAGTCCCTACAAAGAGAGATAGGATCAGGAGATTTGTGGATGGACTCTCGTATCAGCTTCATATTCTTATGACCAGAGAGAGGGTATAGAGTGCTACTTTTGATCAGGTTGTGGATATTACCCGGGAGATCAAGTCGGTGAGCTGCTAGGAGCGAGACGAGAGGGAGGTCAATAGGCCTCGACGATCTGGTAGTTATGGTGGTGTTCTTTCAGGGGGACAGTTCCAGCACGCCAGGGGTCGTCCATTCAGGCAGAATTAGTTGGGCCGCTCAGGTTATCGTGGTGGATCAGCTGGTCGTGGTCCTCACAGTTTTCATCAGGGGCACCCATCATTCCATTCTCTTCCAGCCCAGAGTTCATCTCGAGCACCATCGGCTCAGGACTCTTCTATGCCTGATTCTTCCAGAGGTTATCCTGGTGCTAGGGGTTCCCTTCAGTCCCCTCCTCCAGCATCGGGGAGTTGTTACGAGTGTGGAGAGTTTGGGAATATGAGGCGTGTCCTCATTTTCTTGGGGGTCCTTCTCAGTAGAGGGGTCAGCCCTCGACATCAGCTCCAGTTACTTCACCACCCGCCCAGGCTGCAAGGGGTGAGGGTCAGGAAGCTAGAGGCCGCCCTAGAGAGGGAGGTCGATCCGGTGGAGGTCAGGCCCGTTTTTATGCACTCCCATATAGACCAGATGCTATGGCCTCAGATGTTGTGATTACATATATTGTTTCAGTTTGTCACCGAGATGATTCGGTCTTATTTGATCCTGGTTCCACATATTCCTATGTTTCATCATATTTTGCCCATTTTTTGGATATGCCCCGTGAGTCCTTAGTCACATCTGTTCATGTGTCGACTCCGGTGGGAGATACAATTGTTGTGGACCGAGTGTATCGATCATGTGTTATATTTATTGGGGGCCTGGAGACTCGAGTGGATCTACTATTGCTTAGCATGGTTGACTTTGATGTGATATTGGGCATGGATTGGCTATCTTTGTGTCATGCTTTTCTAGATTGTCACGCTAAGGCTGTGATCTTAGCGATGCCGGGATGTCCGAGAGTCGAGTGGAGAGGTTCTATTGATTATGTTCCTAGTAGGGTGATTTCATACCTGAAGGCGCAGCTTATTGTAGAGAAAGGATGTCTGTCTTATTTGGCTTTTGTGAGGGATGTCAGTGTTAAGACTCCCACTGTTGATTCTGTTCCTGTAGTCTTTGAGTATCCGGATGTGTTTCCTGCTGATATGCCGGGCATGCCGCACGACATGGATATTGATTTTGGCATTGAGCTGGTGCCGGGCACTCAACCTATTTCTATTCCATCGTATCGTATGGCACCAACGGAGTTGAAGGAATTGAAAGAGCAACTTCAGGAACTCCTAGAAAAGGGGTTCATTCGGCCTAGTGTGTCACCTTGGGGTGCACCGGTATTGTTTGTGAAGAAGAAGGATGGTTCCATGAGAATGTGTATTGACTAGAGGCAGCTGAACAAGGTTACAGTCAAGAATAAGTATCCTCTGCCTCACATTGATGATTTGTTTGATCAGCTTCAGGGAGCTAGGGTGTTCTCTAAGATTGACTTGAGATCCGGGTGCCATCAGCTGAAGATTCGAGATTCAGATGTTTCCAAGACGGCTTTTAGGACCCGTTATGGCCACTATGAGTTTTTGGTGATGTCTTTTGGGCTGACCAATGGCCCAACAACGTTCATGAATCTGATGAACAACGTATTTCAGCCATATTTGGATTCCTTTGTTATTGTGTTCATTGACGACATCCTGGTGTATTCTCGTAGCCAGGAGGAGCATGCTCAGCATTTGAGGGTTGTATTGCAGAGATTGAGGGAGGAGAAACTTTATGCAAAGTTCTCCAAGTGTGAGTTTTGTCTTGGTTCAGTAGCTTTCTTGGGGAACGTGGTGTCCAACGAGGGTATTCAGGTTGATCCGAAGAAGATAGAGGCGGTGTATAGTTGGCCCAGGCCATCCTCAGCTACAGAGATTAGGAGCTTCCTTGGTTTGGAAGGATATTACCGTCACTTTGTGGTGAGGTTTTCTTCTATTGCTTCACCCTTGACCAAATTGACTCAGAAGGGTGCTTTTTTCAGGTGGTCAGACGAGTGTGAGGAGAGCTTCCAGAAGCTCAAGACGGCTTTGACCTCAGCTCCAGTGTTAGTATTGCCATCAGCTTCAGGTTCTTATACCATGTATTGTGATGCCTCGAGGATAGGCATTGGTTGTGTTTTGATGCAGGAGGGTGTTTAACCAAAGAATTAGATTCTCTGCGAAAGCTATTTTAAGAAGAACATGGGTTTCTGATAACCAAACAATATGCTAATAATTGTAAGTAAATTCGTAAATAGAAAGCAGAAAGATGCGGCAAAAGTAAGTATATTTCAATAGTGGTTCGAACGTGTCCTTACAAGTTATATTTTACTCCCTTTTATAGGGAATTTCTTAATATAACATCTACTCTTTTCAGTGATTGAGCATTACTGGCTAATAATGGCATTAATGTAATATTACAATGATTAATAGTAACTGTTGCGTGAATATTATGTAAAGTTTTGGCTTATTAATTGAAGATCCCCGAATCTGCCCTTTATTCCGTCTTGATTCATTCTGACCGTCTCTCTTCGCCTTCTCAATTAGGTTGAGATTCCCGTATGTGATTACCCCGTGGGTATGCTGTTCCATTCCTCTTTATCTCGTACCTCTTCATAAAGTCTCGTCCAATTGTCATGTTGTCATTGCTCCACATAGATTACAGAGTCATCATAAGTATTACACGTGTGAAGCTCATTTTTACCAATACAGATAGTCCCCCCACTTACCATTTATTTATCGATTAATTTGGTAAGTGGATACTCATTTATGGCGGGAACATTTTGCCGCCGCTTCACTCATTCCATTGCATCCGTCTCTGGATGTATGCGTCACTTGTCACTTCTATTTAATGCCCGTGCCATGTGGCTTTCCCGGATTGGTTATGCAATTATTTAGTGCTTTTAGGGCTTTTTGCGGCTGCATCAGTCTCGAAGTGACAACATCAATTATGACTTTCACATCACTATTTTTTCCATTTTTGACGGTTGCCTTTGAGTATAAATACCTTTTTCCTTTCTTTACTTTCAAGGAAAACTTCTAACCTTCTTTCTTTATTTTTAAATTCTTCATCTTCGTAAATATGTCTTCTTCAAACCATCAATCTAAAAAGTTCATCATTGTTGATGAACTGACTCCTTCTTCTGCTCCAACACGGAGTATGAGGAGCGGTAGTCTTAGGAGCTTAAATTCTACTCCTTACAGGGTATCTTCTTATTATTATTATTCCCCGCCATCTTCTAGGTCTAACACTCCTTCGTCTTCTTCGAGGGCTAGGGATTATAGATCTTCATCAAAGAGAAGGGAACACAATGAACCACTTCGTGAGCTGAGAGTCGATGAGATTATTCCTGCGGATTTTTCTTTTTCTAAGGATAGTCAAGCCATGAGTGAGAAGCTTTCTTCAATGTCATCACATGACAGTGCTGACCTTTATCCTACCCAAATAACAGAGGGCTTAGTGTCTCTTTTATGCAGGGATTGTTATTGGAAGCCTGATTTTCCTGTTGTTGTTCCTAACGATAACCAAAGAATAGCCTCTTACAAGACTGGATATTCTTATGTCTATACTTATCCCTTCATATTAGGATTCAAGCCTCATGTCGACCCTGTTATCATCTAGTTTTGTCGATTCTTCAAAGTTTGTCTGGGATAATTCGGTCCTCTTATTTGGGAGTAGTCGCGTGCCTTAGGTATTTGGGCCATTTAGATTCCGTACCCTTTACTTTTCATCATCTTATTCACCTCTATTCTCCGATGCTGTTCCGCCAAGGAGTGTTTACTCTCGCGGCTAGGAGTAAAAGGGTGTTAGTTACTCCAGATGATGACAAAGATAGAAGGTGGTATGTCCGGTATGTTGCTGTCCCTACTGCAGGTTTAGTAGGTGAAGAAAATCTCCCCTTCCCTGAGAAGTGTAACTTTGCACGTGAGTACAATTTTGCTCACTTTCCTTTTCTTCTCTTTTGATGAACTTTCAGTACCGTGACTGTTTCTTCTTCTTTTGCAGCAACCATGGGAATCCTCGAGAATGTCTCCGGTTTCCGTGATTGGGTAGAAAAACTCTTGTCAATCACTCCTTTAGAAGAACGTTTGTGGAAGTACCTCTCTTTGAGGTTTGGTTGGAAGGTGAATACCCACGGTAAGTGAAGTTTTTTGTTTTTACTTCTTCTCTTTTTGAGCTTTATCTGACCCCTTTTATTTGGTAGGGTTTCTTGCTCGTGGAGTTTCTGCTGTGGCTGTGTCCGCTTCAAGGTTGTCTCTGGATAAGGCCCGGGAGATCATTTCTGGTTCCTCCTCATCGAAAATAAAAGCAAGTGGGTCCAGGACCTTAGAGGAGGAAGAGGAAGATGAGGGTTTGCTGGTCCATAGGTCACGTAGGAGGAGGGTGGTCTCTGATGATGAATCTGCACCCGTTGTTGATCCTCCTGTGCCTGAATCAGAACTTTCCGCTCTTGAAGATGCAAGTCCCTCTCCTGTTCGTGAGTCTATTGATCACCTGTTCCAACAAGGTTTTGGTACCATCTCTGATGAAGCTCCTCTTATTGTTTTCTCTCCTCCTGCTGCTAAGAAAATTTCGTTTATTTCTCCCGTTGCTGCCTCTACTCCATTGCCGTTCTTGCTCCCATTGCTGCTCCTCAACCTACTCCGTCTGTGGCTCCTTCGCCCGCCCCCGCTTCTGTGCCTTCTGCTGTTGAAGTAGGGTCTTCCAACAGGGGGTGATGAAGCAAGTTACAATAGTTCCTGTGACAGGCAACCTTATGAAAAAGTCGGGCCAAGCTGATGTATGGTTAAAGACATTAATAGGTTCGACTGAGAAGTCTAAGCTGGAAAGCCACAACTCCCTGACTTGGATGAACGAGATTGTGCACTCGTCCTTAAAGGTAAAACTTGCTTTTCCTCCATATGTACTTATATATATTCTTACCGTATCTAATTTATCAGTTTATGTAGATCAACCTTATAAGCACAGAGCTAATGAAGAGAATTGTTCAAATGGAGAAAGCAGCAAATGACTTCCATATTGAGGCTGATAATTGGAAGTAGTAGTACGAGAGTTTACAACTTGACATAGAGGCAATGGAGGAGGAAAAAAGTACCTTGGAGCGGAAATTTAGGGTTATGGCAGCAAAACTGGCCGTTGAGAAGGCGTCTTCGAACCAGGCAGGTAAGGACAAAAGTGTCTTAGAGTCTTCATTTGCGGAGCAGCTTTCCCGTGCCACAGAGGAGATTAGGAGCCTGAAGGCTTTGCTGGACCAGAAGGAGGTGTACTATGGCGAACTTGTTCAATTGCTCACCCAAACCCAAGAAGAACTCCGTAACTCTTCATAGAGGGTCCAGTTTCTGGAAAGATCCATCGCTCCTTTACAGGCCTCTCATGATGCTTCCGTGGCTGAAAGAGATGAGCTAAGAGCTGAAGCTGAACAATAGGAGAAAGACTACGAGGCTCTTGAAGACAAAGCAGTCGTCGACGTTAGCTGGGCTTATTTTAATGCCCGTCTTGACACATTGAAGGAAATGGGCCAAGAGGGTTTTGACTTGGAAGCCGAAATTTCTAAAACCACAGAGATGATTGAGAAGTATTAGCAAAGTCAGAATTTCTCTTCACCTGAGGCTATGGTCCCTGCTGCTCGTGTCTCGCCATCTCAAGCCGCTCCTCCTGCCAGTGAAGACAACCCCCCATCTAGTGAAAAAGTTTAAGGAACTTGGTTCTTTTTTTTTATTTGCAACAATTGGTGGTTCCCCCCGGTCCCATTGGGGGTAAAGTTCGGTCCTTTGTAAGTCCCCAACTGACAACTTAGGGGAAACTTTTGTATAAACAAATTAGGCTTAGACTAAGTTAATACTTAGTTTTTTGCCACTATATATTAATAGTAATATCAACATAACTTTCGATTCCTCTGAGTTTTTGTTTTCACTCTTAAATCTTTGCATGCTTTCTTTTTGAGGTTTTTGGTTTACCTCTGAGTTTTTGACTTTGCATTTTAAAAAATGCTTAGATTTTTCGTACCTTTTCGTAATAGGCATGATTTATAAAAGAGGGCCTTTTTTTGATTGACACTTAATGAAGAAGGCGTCTCGACTTCATAATGGTGTAAATGTACAAAAGAAAGATAGGAAATTCACATGTTTTTCTTTGACAATGTTTTTAAGAAAGTCTTTGTATTGTTTCGAACTTCCGCAACATTTTAGATGTGTTTGTGTATCGTCCATAACTCCTTTGCAACTGTTTTTCTTACAACAAATTTGGTATAAACTTGTACTCGTAACTGTTTTTCTTTTGTAACAGCTTTTTCGAATTAATACAAGGGTATAACTGTTTTCATTTATAACAGGTTTTTGAATAAATATACGGGTATGAATTTTTACCCGTAACTGTTTTTGTTTACAACAGTTTTTGAATAAATACAAGGATAACTCTTTTCTCATCCGTAACTGTTTTTATTTACAACAGTTTTTGAATAAGTACAAGGATGTGAATTTTTATCCGTATCTAATATTCTGCCCTTAACCTAAACATTTGTTTACATTTACGAATATGTTTTTTTTGAAGGTTTTTGACTCAGGCTTTGTGTTTTTTGTCTTTGGCTCTTTGATTTTGCTCATAGTACTTGAATTGTTGGGAAGATGGATCTTCAGGATTGAACTTTGACTTTTTGATAGTCTTCTTTGCTTATTCTTTGCCTTCCATACTATATAGTCCCCCAAGTATTTGAGATTTGAAGAATAAAATCTCGAGCACTTGACTATTCCTTGTGGTCCTTTTCCTGAAAAGGAAAAACATACGGGACTCAAATGTTTATAGTTTAGATGATGACTGATCAACCCTTTAAAAACGTCCATCAGAAAGTAGTAACCCTAGACCGGTAATTCAGTTACTTCCTCGTGTCTATGCAAGTCTAATATCATCATCTGGTGAATGGTTAGCTTTTTGCCTATCATCTAAAATGGTTAGTATAACTTTAACTGTACAAAAGTAAAATCGATCTTAATGATACCTGACCGGGGGTATTCCTTTTACTTCAGAAGTAATACTTCTTCAAATGAACAGCATTCCAACTGGTTGGTAAGATTCTGCCGTCCTTAGTTTCCAGCTCGTAAGCGCCTTTTCCAGCAATGCCACGAACTTTGTAGGGCCCTTCCCAGTTTGGATTTAGCTTTCCTGCACCAGCTTCCTTTGTTGATTGGAACACTTTTTTAAGAACTAAGTACCTAAATTTGAAATATCTGAGGTGAGCTTTTCTTTTGTAATATCGCCCTATAATTTGTTTTTGGGCTTCCATACGTATTAATGCGGCTTCTTTTCTTTGCTCGAGCAAATCCAAATTTGTCCTTAACTCGTCGTTGTTTGTTTCTTCCGTTTCCGTTGTCAATCTCGTTCTTGGTTCGCCGATTTCCACTGGTATTAATGCTTCTGAACCGTAGACAAGCGCGAATGGAGTTTCTCCCGTGGCTACTTTTGCAGTAGTTCTGTAAGCCCATAATACTGGCGGTAGCTCGTCAGGTCAGTTTCCCTTGACTTTTTCCAACCGTTTCTTTAAGTTGTTGACAATGACTTTGTTTGTTGACTCGGCTTGCCCATTAGCCACGGGGTGATATGGTGATCAAGTGATTCACTTGACTTGCTAGCTTTCGAAGAATTCTGTGATTTGTGAGCCAATGAATTGTGGGCCATTGTCACATGCGATCTCCTTTGGTATTCCAAAGCGGCATATTATGTGTCGCCATATGAAGCTTTACAATTCTTTCTCTCGCACCTGTTTAAAAGCATATGCCTCCACCCATTTTGTGAAATAATCAGTTAATACGAGTAAGAAACGTACCTTTCCTTTAGATGGGGGAAGGGGTCCCACTATATCCATGCCCCATTTCATGAATGGCCATGGTGACACGACTAGGTGGAGTAATTCTGTTGGCCGATGCATATTGTTGGCATATCGGTGACATTTATCGCATTTAGCTACGAAGCTCTCAACATCTTCCTCCATTTTCGGCCAATAGTACCCTGTTCTGATTAGGGTTTTGACTAAGGATCTTGCTCCTACATGGTTTCCGCAGTGTCCTTCATGTACTTCCTTCATCATGTACTCCATTTGATTGGGTCCAAGGCACTTTGCTAGGGGACCTACATTTTACGATATAAAGTTTCACGAACTAGGCAGTACCACGCAGCTTTCCGGCGAAGTGCTTGAGCTGGTTTTCTATCTTCAGGCACAGTGCCGTTCTACAATAATAATGATATAAATCTGATTTTTGGTAGATTTGGAGCAATCAGAGGCCGAGTCTAGAGGCAAAGACACTGTGGGATAGGATTTTAGCCGGTTTTGAGGTAAGTAATATTTCCAAACTTGGTTCTGAGGGTTTGAAACCCCGAACTATATGATATATGACTATAATTGAGGTGATACACATTCCAAGTGACGGGCGTGCGGGCGTGCACCGAGTATTTGTAGCCTGGCTCATCCCATGGAATTGTTTAGTAGCTATTACTGATTTATATCCTCACTTCTATTAATGTGGTAATTGTGAACATGTTAGAAATCATGTTAAGTATAAATATTAAGGCTTCACGCCGAAAATGCTGAGACCCGAGTGTTCGTATATAATTTCTCATTTTGTAATTTATTTGATTCCATATACTCAGTCCTGTTATAGCATATCGTTACATGCCTCAGTCTCAGTAATTGTTAATTTTTTGCATGTTTATCATTGTTTCGGGCTGATTTATACATCTGTGAGCCATACGAGTGAGACTGGAGAGTAATGACTAAGTGAGGCCGAGAGCCTGTTATTAAAACAATTATGAGATCGAACTGCACACCGCAGCGATACTTAAATCATGCCTTTGTTAGCTTGATATAGCGCTTGGGCCACTAGGGCCCCTCCAGAGCATTTACACCCCCAGTGAGCACATTGATATTTGAGGGATGGATCTTCCCTGGGCATGGATCTTGTACGAAGTTGATGTTATGTGAGGGATGGATCGTCCCTGGACATGGATCTTGTCCGAGTGTTGTATTCCGGATATAGATCTTCTCTGTGGGGCTGGATTGGCCTTTTTCCTCAGTACCGAGTGACCACGGTCACCGATGATTATGTACATTCCGGGATGGACCTTCCCTGGGCCTGAGATCCATATACGATACTGAGTGGACTACTGTGTGAGGGTTGTGAGAACTATGTGCATTTCCACACTAGTTTCATATATTTATATGATGGCATGTAGAGTATTTCGGCAAACTTGGCATATTTTGCATATTTTCTGATAAACTATTAGCATGTCTAATTTCTGTACGCTGTTTATTGTAATTCCCGAGGTTTAGTTCGTCACTACCTCTCATCCCATAGGTTGGGTTCGTTACTTACTGAGTTGGTGTACTCACGTTACCCCCTGCACCTTGTGTGTAGATCCAGGAACATTGGGACCCGGTAGTGGATACTAAGCAACTGTCAGAGTTTCTTCGGATTCATCGAGGTAGCAGCTGGTGATCGCGACCTCGTCTTCTCATCCTTTATCTTCATGTTGCTCTTTTATTATTACAGACTATGTTTTCATTTCCTCTATTTTTTTTCATTCGTATGTTGTAGTAGCTCGTGACTTGGTGACATTAGATCAAGGTTTGATTTTAAATTATGTTTCAATAATGTTAAACTTTTAAATGGATTACTACTGATACTTTCGCTACTGAATTTATAATTTTTCTAATAAATAAACTTGAATTCAACGAAATGTGTGGCTTGCCTGATTCCACGACAGGCGCCATCACGACTAAGGATTTGGGGCCGTGACACTGGGAGACCGAGCGAGAGATGCGGAACAGATACCCCCACCAATTTGAGACTCCAGGTATGTTTCTAGACCCGTTTGAGGATGAACATTTGTTTAAGACGGGGAAAATATAACGACTCGAACGGGCATTCCGAGAGTTTAGCCCTGTTTTTCCTATTTCTGCTTCATTCTTGTTTGGTTCAGCTCTTTTGTGTTACATGGGTTGATCGGTTCGGGTTCGGAATGTTATGGTGAGAAATGATACACTTAGTCTCTTTGATTGGTGATTTAGTTAGAAAAGTCAACCGAAAGTTGACTTGTAGGTAAATGATCTTGGAATATGATTTTTGTGGCTCGGATAGCTTCATTAGGTTATTTGGGAATTAGGAGTGTGTTCGGAATGTCATTCAGAGGTTCGAAGTAGAATTAGGCTTGAATTGGCAAAATTGGATTTTTGGAAATTTTCGATCGGCAGTGAAAAATTAGCTATCGGGGTTGGAATGGAATTCCAGAAGTTGGAACAAGCCCGTAGTGCCATTTAGGACGTGTGTGCAAATTTTCAGGTCATTTAGACATGGTTTGGGTGGTTTCGGCACCGTTGGCGAATTTCGAAAGTTTAGAAATCCTTAGGCTTAAATTTGGATTTGATTTGGTGTTTTGCTGTTATTTTTAGCATTCCGAGGGTTCGACTAGATTGGTATATTGATATATGACTTGTTGGTACTTTTGGTTGAGGCCCCGAGGGGCTCGGGATTGATTTCCGATAATTTTGGAAGGTTGGAAGTTGGAAAATTGCAGCAAATGGTTGCTGGTGCAGGCCTTCTGGTGTGGCCGCACCTGCGGACGGGGAGCCGCAGGTGCGAAGGCGTAGGTTCGGAACACCTTGCGCAGATGCGGAAAGAGGAACCTGGCCTGGGAGCGCATGTGCGGAAGTTGGATCGCACCTGCGGGCCCGCAGGTGCGTGTTGAGGACCACATATGTGGAAATTTGGTTTAAGTGAGATTCCGCACCTGCGAGGGATTTTCCGCAGGTGCGGGAATGGGGTTGCAGGTGCGAGATGGCTGGGCAGAACCTATATAAGGTTGCCTTCGCGAATTTTCACTCATTTCTTCACCATTTTTGACGGATTTTGGAGCTTTGAGCTGGGATTTCAAGGGGGAATCAAGTGTATTCAGTGAGGTAAGTTACATAGACTTTGTATCTTGTGTTTATGACGATTATTCCATTATTTAATCATGTTTTAGTGGTGAAATTTGGAAGATTAAGGGCTTGAAATTTGGAAGTATAAATTGGAGATTTGAGAGGCCATTTGGGGTCCGATTTTGATGTATTTGGTATGCATGAACTCGTGAGAGCGTAAGGATTCTAGTTTTATGATTTTTATCGGAATCCGAGACGTGGGCCCGGAGGTCGGGTTTGGCCAATTTCGGGATTTTTGATGTAAATTGGATTTTTTCGAGTGGGCTTTGTTCCTTTAGCATATTTTGATGATATGAATCTGTTTTGAATAGATTCGGAGCGCGTTGAGGCCGAGTCGAGGGGAAAAAGCATCACGGAGTATTATTCTTCCGGTTTGAGGTAAGTAACGAACATAAATCGAGACTTGAGGGTATGAAACCCCGGTATTTCGTATTGATTTGATAAATGAGGTGACGCACATGCTAGGTGACGGGCGTGTGGGCGTGCACCGATAGGGATTGTGACTTGGTCCGTCCCGTGGTGACTATTAAGTCGCGTATTTGATTTGAAATCATATGATATTCCGTATTTTATTTCTGGGCTGTATGCCATGTTTGGGGCCTTGTGTCGACCTATTTGAACCCTTAGGGGTGTTTTACTACTATTCTCACACTGCTTTTGATAGAAAATATGATCTCAGTCATGATTTATACTTGTTAATTTTTCATTCTTGTTTATCACCCTGTTTTCAAACAAATGAAAGATATTTTGGGCTGAGTCCCTGTGATTGTGGTGAGTTGCCCGAGTGGCTTGTGAGGGTGATGACTGAGCGAGGCCGAGGGCCGGATTTGTGAGGATAGTGATGGATCGGGCTGCACTCCGTAGCATTATATACATATATATATTGGATCGGGATGCACGCCACAACAATATATATTGGATCAGGCTGCACGCCGTAACGATATAGCGCTTGGTCTGAAGGAGCCCCTCCGGAGTCTGTACACCCCTAGTGAGCGCAGTCGACTATTTATGGATCTGGCTGCATGCCGCAGCAGTTATTATATGATACTTATTGAGCGTGAGTGTTGAGTATGAGTGCTGATTGACGAGAGATGAGTCACGAGTGACTGAGAGGCTTGCCCGTGAGGCTTCTTTGTGAGTGACACTATGTCCGAGGGTCTTATTTTCTATGAAACAACTGTTTTCACTCTTCTTTACAATTTTTCCTCTAAACGATAAATGTTGAACCAATGTTTTATATGAGATTTATAAAAAGGGAAACTGGAGTTTATGAAACTTTCGGAACGTAGATTCCTGACTTGATTTATTGCTTTCCACTGATATTTATATGACTCTTACATGATTTTAAAAGCTCGTCACTGCACTCAAGTCCTTATTTATATTTGTTACTTACTGAGTTAGTGTACTCACGTTACTCCCTGCACCTTATGTGCATATCCAGGTGCTCGGATCGAGTTCGGTTGTTCTCAGATGAGCTTGTCGGAGTCTGTGAGGTAGCTGCACGACGTTCGCAACCCCACCCTTCTCCCTCTCATTTTGTCGCTATTTACATTTTGTTCTAGACTTGATGTATTAAGGAAAATCGTGTCAGATTCAGTGTTCTATTTAGTTGCTCATGACTGTTGACTCCGATTTTTGGGGATTTTTCCCAGATGTTTTCTTTGATTATCCATAGATTTTGAAATAGTAAACGTGCAAGATTTTGATAAATTGCATTATTGTTTTAAATGGAAAATTCCTTGTATTATGTTCAGTAAATTGTCTATCCTAGTACCACGATAGGTGCCATCACAACCAGTGTAAATTTGGGGTCGTGACAACCTTTGAACATCACTTGTAAAACCATACTTGCATGGCTAAAGGCATCCCAACTATCCTATAGTACTTTTTCTGAGAATCCATCTTCTTGCTAATAGATTTAATAAGGTATTGGAATGAATCAATACCCCATGGATACTCAAAATATCTACTACTCTCGACCAGGTCAAAATGTAGTCTTGGGATAGTTGTGTTGTTCTTCTCGGATGAAAATATGGAAGTGTGTATGAAATACAACACAACTATCTTGATGGCATCCCTATCGTTGTCATGACCCCAATTCTTGTCATCAAAGCATGTCAACAAATCTTTCTTCTTGACATCCTTTGCACCGCCAAAGTATGTATCAACATTCCGGTTAGGCACCTTTGTGTTGATTTGAAAATCTTCTGGGTCACCAACACAATTGAGACCAGTGACAAGCGCAAACTCCCTGATTGAAAAGTATAATGTTGTACCATTGACGTATATTGAAAATACATCGTCATGACTTCCTTCCAACTGTAGAACCATGAAGCACCTAAACAATTGATGTTGGACCTCACAACACTTCATATCAAGGAAACTCCCAAAACAAGTAGTACCCAATATTTTGTACTGCTATGGAGTAAGTTTTTCTTTGAGGTCAGATACTATGTCTGTGTTGGTATATTAACTGATATGCGGTGATGAAATAGGCGGGTTTTTGACAAATAGTTTAATTTCCTGCATACAACAAGAATTACAAAAAGATTTCATATGTCACCAGCAATACATAACTCTTTAATTGTTTTGAATACATATAAATACAATTAAATACAATATGCAAAATACACTGGAGTAAGAAATCAGTGATGGAAACTAGATGTATACATATAAATACATCTACATACAACATGCAAAATTCATTGTAATAAGTACAAAACAGAGAAGGCACTTTTGAAATACTTATGAATACATCTACATACAATATGCAAAGGCCACTGTAATAAGTACAAATCCAGTGACTGAACTTTTGAATACATCTAAACACATCTAAATATAATATGCAAAAGACACTGGGATAAATAAGAACAAATTAGTGATGGAAATTTTGTATACATATAAATACATTTACATACAACATGCAAAAGTCATTGTAATAAGTACAAATCAGTGATGGAATTTTTGAATACTTATGAATACATCTAAATACAATATGCAAAAGTCAGTGTAATAAGTACAAATACAATGAAGGCAATTTTGAATACTTATGAATACATCAACATACATATAAATCAAATCAACAAATAAGAAGAGGAAGCTATGTATCCACTATTGCACACATATAAATACAAAACATACAATAAGAGTAACCCATTGGAGAAGGTAATACCCAATGTATGAGGACTCAAATACATATTGATACATCAACAATTATCTTTTCATCCAGTGTGTCTGAGTTAGTTCTTGCATCAACCTCTTTTCCCTTAACACGTGAAGCATCATCCATAGGTTTTTTTCTCTTTTCCGCAACGGGAAGGATTGATTCTTTCAAAGATTTCTCAACTCGGGCTTCTTTCAATGTGTCATTGCGTATTTTTGTTCTCCTCTTAGCAACTGTATTTGCTGCTGAACCTACAAATTTCAATTCCGTTTGAGTGATTTGCAAAGAGAAAGAGGGTCCATCGAATTGAGTACTTTGGTGGGTATACCTCTGGTAACTCTCTTCTGGGATGTTGAATCAGCCATTGGAAAGAAAATCTCAAGTTTTCTATTGAAGCAATAACAATGGTTATCGTTTATAAAAAAATAGTAGAGATAAACAGAATAAATAAAATATAAGCGAAATTCTAACAAGTTAAATACTTACCACAACTATTTGGAGTAAAAAATTGCGAAAATTGAGAGAGACAATACAGATGAAGAAGTGAAGAATCGTGGTGACTGAGAACGAGGAAGAGCTAGGCGATGTGAGTGAGAGAAATTGGAATTGCAAAATCGTGGTTTCTGAGAATGGGGAAGATAATGGCATGTATGATATTAGAGAGAGAGAACGTGGAGAAAGAAGTTTACATCAAATACGGTAATTATGTGAGAGAAAAATCTGAAAAAGGAGAGAGAAAAATAATAAATAGCATATATAATGGCTTAAGGGTAGGAGGTAATCATAAATTGATATTTTGCTATAAACATTAAAAGTAGCTATAGAATATAATTTTTTAAAAGGATATTTATTTAAAATAAATAAAGTGTTAACCTTTATTATGAGAGGTAAAAATCCCTTTAACAAATGAAAAGGTCAATAACCCCCCAACCTTGGATGGGTTGGCCCTATTCATTACTCTAGCAAATCTTCCTTGAATAATTATAGGATATCTTGGTCAAACCTTGTACTTCTTACATTTCCTTCCTTCAAAAGGTTTCAGATTGCTCATTCAATATCTGTGTATCTGATTTTCATACGTAATTTCCTTCTTTCCATATTTGTCTTGGATCTTCAATGAATGTAGCCCTTCTATTCAAAAACCTTTCAATTTGTGCAAAATCTATCTAAAAAATGTATATTTACCGCTACAAGTAAATGTTCTTTGATCAATATTATTGACTATGTTGGCTTGCCATTATTAAGTTAATTTGTGAAACTATTAATATATCAGAGATATGGACTTTCCATGGATTCCAACCTCCCCCCCCTCCCCCCCCCCGTTTTCTTTGATTCCAAAAAGTTGTGGAATTTAACACCGGCAATGCACATTTATTAGCAGAATACTCGTACCATGTCTACAACTCTATCAGGAAAAACTTTGCCTATATTTGATGCATACACCAATTTATATGTGATAAATTAAAATAAATTATACATATTACTTAACTAAGTTTCAGTGATAAACCTTATGTAAAAGACACATATGGAAAATTAATGTTAATAAAACACAAAAAACCAGCAGGTTATACGAGAGACCGCCAAGCCTAGCATTATATTCTACTCGATAAGATGGCAGAAATAGTTGATGACAATGATAGAATATCAGAGTTGCTTGTGCACATCATTCATCATATCTTACACCATGTTCTTAATTGGAAAAGCCTTTAGTTCGAGTGTCTAAATAAAATATACCGACAAGATTAAGGGGTTGTATGCATTATGAAAACTTAATATATCAATATTTTCCATCTATTTCAAGCACTATTTGTGGTATGTATATTCGCACTTTAATTTGTCTAATAGGAATGGGAAGTGAAACCCTAATAAAGTGTTCCCTTATTTCTTAGAGTAGATCTAGTAAAGCAATGGACAAATGGTGTACGACACCACCAAGAAAAGCAAAACGTAGAAAATTGCTTGAGATTGCAGAAACAGTTTATGGCGAGGATAGAATATCAAAGTTGCCGGTGCATGCATATCATTCATCACATCTATTACGCGGCGCCTTCCTGAGGTTCTTTGGAAGGGCGACGTAAGGCTAAGCAATCGATGTCAAGGTGGTTGCTGTCCGCCAAGTGAGGTCCCCGCAGTACGCTAGACGAGAATGTCAGTGCCGTGCAGGAAAACCAATGCCAACAATTTGAGAGAACAGTAATGAGAATTGAATAAAAGCTTGATTGAATTAATGAAAGTTGTTACAAAGAGAGCAATGCGGTGTCGAGGGGGAGAGACACCAGTACAGAGAATTGCTTGCTAGAAAATGTTTGATTGCTTGATCCCCCCTAATAAAGCTTAAAAAAAATAAACCCAAGTTACAGGAATAGACTAAAATATGCTAGAGAAACATAATGAAAGTACATGGAATAAAAACTACTCTAATAATACAGGAAAAAGGACTTAGTTTTCTACAGGGGTAGAAACAGGTCCGTTGTCAGCTGTTTGTGGCTGGGCGCTCACGAGGGAAATTGGTGGGGGCGACAAAGGCACATGCGTGCTTGTCACTTGGCGCGGCCAAGACCACGGGGCCGCCCGTGGCGCTAGGCGTTGAGAGGCTTGCTGGTACGCCACGGGGCGCGTCCAAGGGGTCATGGGGCATGGTTGGAAAGCCGCCCATGACATTCTCCCCCACCTGAGTTGGCGACGTCCTCGGCGCCCTACTTGCCAAATAATCTTCAATGAGGCTCTTGTAGGCTGTGAGGTTTGTTCCCCTCTCCCAAGTGTTCTCCTCTGCATCACACCCTTGCCATTTTACCAAGAACTCTTGGTGATCCTTCCTGGAGGCATGAATTACCCGGTCATCAAGAATAGCTTCAGCCCGTCTTTTCCCCGTTGAGCCGGGGCCTCGAATACCGGGTATAGTGAGTTGGCTCCGTGCAGGATCCTCCGTGTCTTCCCGGAATGGTTTCAATAGGCTGACATGGAAGACGGGATGGATTTTCCACCATGCTGGGGTATCCACCCGGTATGCAACTTTCCCAATGCGTCTTTCAATGGACAAAGGTCCAATATATTTTTGCAACAGGCGAGGGTCATGGACCCTTGCAAATAAGTACCGCCTTGGGATTCTGACCATCACTTTGTCTCCCACTTGGTATTCAACAAAGCGACGATTCTGATCAGCATGCCTCGTCATTCTCCTTTGGGCTCTAACAAGATAGCTCCACACTATCTCCATATTCTACTTCCATTCTGTCGAGAAGCTAGTAGCACAGGGATATTTCCCCATGTTTGGTGCATTCACGGTGTGTGGAAGTAGCGGTTGTTGCCCCATAACAATTTCAAAAGCGCTTTTGTTTGTACTGGAGCTCTTTTGTGAATTGAAACACAGTTGGGCAACATCCAGGAGCTTCACCCAATTCTTCTGCGATCCGGTAACAAAATGGCGGAGATATTCCTCCAACATGCCATTGAACCGCTCCGTCTGGCCATCGGATTGTGGATGAAAACTTGAGCTGTGACTCAATTTTGATCCGAGGCACTTAAATAATTGGGTCCAAAATTTGCTAGTGAACCGTGAATCGCAATCACTAACAATGTCTTTGGGCAGGCCCCAATATTTGACGACATGGGAGAAGAAGAGTCGAGCTGTATCCTCTGCTGATGTGTATTGAGGTGCTGCAATGAAGGTGGTATACTTCGAAAACCGATCTACATAACCAAGATAGTTGTGAGGTCTCCGACCTTGGGAAATCCGGTGATGAAATCCAGTGACACACTTTCCCAAGGTCTCTTTGGAACAACTAGAGGTTCCAAGAGTCCCGCTTATGTCAAGCGGTCGGACTTGTCCTTCTGTCATACTAGACAAGTCCTCACATACTGCGCGACATCGTCGGCCATTTGGGGCCAATAATATGCACGGCGAAGCAATGCCATGGTGCGTTCTTCGCCGGGATGGCCGGCCCACAGAGTGTCATGACATTCCACCAAGAGAGTTCTTCTCAGATCCCCTCCTTTTGGAATGTAAAGTCGGTTTCCTTTTACCTTCAGGAAACCATCCTCCATGTAGAACTGGAGAGTCTTGCCCTGTCCTACTAGATTAACCAAATACTGTGCAACGGGATCCTTGATGAGTAGATCCTGTATTTGGTCCTTGATGGTGGTGGCTACTTCGCTCCCCCTTAGGGTGGCGAGTAGGCACACCGATGCTAGGTCTGCTCTGTGGCTGAGTGCGTCGGCCACCTGGTTAGACTTCCCGCTCTGGTGCTCCAGATTGAAGTTAAATTCTGCTAGGAGTTCCTGCCATCGAGCCTGCCGGCCGCTCAGTTTCGGCTGGGTCATGAAGTGACTAATGACTGTGTTGTCTGTCTTGACCACGAACGGTGATCCAAGCAGATAATGCCTCCAAAGGCGTAAGCAGTGGACGACAGCCAATAATTCTTTCTCGTGGGCTGCATAGCGCCGCTCTGCATCCTTAAGCTTCCGGCTCTCGTAAGCTACGGGATGTCCGTCTTGTAGCAAGACCCCGCCAAGAGCATAGTCGGAAGCATCTATTTGTACCTCGAAGGGCTTGGCCAAGTCAGGAAGGGCCAAGACAGGGCTACTAGACATAGCCGCTTTTAGTGCATTGAAGGCCTCCACTCGCCTAGGACCCCAATCCCAAGGCGTGACCTTCTTGAGGAGTTCTGTTAATGGTACTGCGATGAGAGAGTAGTTCTTCACAAATCGCCGATAGAAATTACATAGACCAAGGAATGCCCTCAAAGCATGGATATCCTTGGGTGGTGGCCAATCTGTGATGGCTTGGATCTTTTTCTGGTCCATCTTGATACGCCCTTCCTCAACGACATGTCCGAGGAAGTCGATCTGTTTTTGAGCAAATGAGCACTTGGATAACTTAGCATACAACTCATGCTCTCGCAGCCGGGCTAGGACCTTCCGCAAGTGCTCCAAATGTTCTTCCAGTGTCTGGCTGTAGACCACGATATCATCCAAATAGACCACCACGAATTCGTCAATATACTCTCGGAAGACCTGGTTCATTAGGGTGCAAAATGTGGCTGGGGCATTAGTCAAGCCGAACGGCATGACTAGGAAGTCGAACGACCCATATCTTGTCACACAAGTCGTCTTGTGTTCATCACCCCCAGCAATCCGAACCTGCCAATACCCTGTCTTCAGGTCAATTTTTGTGAATACTGTAGCACTCCCCAATCTGTCGAACAAGTCTGCCATGAGCGGAATAGGATACTTGTTCTTCACAGTAATTTTGTTCAGCGCCCGATAATCCACGCAGAGGCGTAGACTACCATCATGTTTCTTCTGGAAAAGCACAGGGGACCCATATGGGGACTTAGAGGGTACGATGATCCCTGTGTCTAGCATTTCCGTCAATTGTCTCCGAAGCTCGGTGAGTTCGGGTTGTGACATTCTGTAAGGCGCCCGGGCAGGTGGCTTCGCACCCGGCACCAACTCAATCTCATGGTCCACAGTGCGCCTAGGCGGAAGTCGCTTCGGCATCTCCTGTGGCATGACGTCTTCGAATTCCAGTAGTAGCTCCTTTACAGGTGTAGGGAGTGGTCCCGATGAGCGTTCTACCTCTTCAAGACATAGGGTAGCCAGAAATGTAGGTTCATGTTTCCTGACCCCCTTCTTCAGTTGCAAGGCCGAGATGTTCTCAGCGGCCATCTTCCTGGATATGCACGGAATAATACAGGGTGTGGCCCCGTTTACCCCCATCATCATAAGCATGTCCGCATATGGTACGGGTATGGTGTTGGTCTGCCTCAAGAATTCCAGTCCCACTATCAGCTCAAAGTCATCTATGATCACTACGCGCAGGGTGAACTTTCCTTCATAAGGCCCCATCTTTACCGGTACTCCTTTTACTATTCCACCCACTGGCTGAGGAGGCGAGTTGATAGCCTTGACATGACCCCGGCCCTTTCCCAACACTATCCCAAGACTCCCCACCTGAGATGAGGCCAAGTAGTTGTGAGTGGCACCTGTATCTACCATAGCCCGAATGGG
>ML408535.1:0-19472 GCA_005239525.1 Nicotiana knightiana | reverse complement strand
AGGTCCCGGGGGCCTCAGGGTTGTTTCGGATGCCCAACGGATGAGTTTTGTGAATTTGAGAACCGCTGAACCATTCTGGTTCTGGTGTCTCGCACCTGCAATGGTATTTCCGTAGGTATGGACACGCAGGTGCGGGGGGGGGGCATAGGTGCCACCCCAGGCTATTAAATGAATTTCCACACCTGCGATGGTATTTCCACAGGTGCGGGCACGCAGGTACGAAAGGGGTGCCGCAGGTGCGACCTAAGGCCACTTAATGAACTTCCGCACCTGCGATTGGGTTTCTGCAGGTGCGGCATTGCAGGTGCGATCCCAGTGTCGCAGGTGCAAAATGTCTGGGCAGTTTATACCAAAAATCTGAGGGTTTGAATTTCATAATTCCAAAATCGATTGTGAGCTCGAAACTTGGCGATTTTCAGTGGGATCTGAAGATGAGGATCATAGGTAACATTTTCTAACCTTAACCCCTTTATATATCGTTAATCTCTATCATTTTCCTAATTCTAGTCAATGAAATTTGATGAAAAACCATGGAAATGGGATGAAATTTTCCCAAGTAGAAATCTGAGGATTTAGGGAGATTTAGACGTCAGATTTTGTTGATTCTTGTTCGAGTGGGTTCATGAGCGAATGGGTGTTCGAGAAATATAAATTTACCCGATTCCGAGACGTGGGCCTGGGGGGACTTTTTGGGCGAATTTCCTAATTTCGCGTATTAGCTTATAAATAATTAGCTATTTTGTTCCCTTGAAGTGATATTTACACCATGCAATCGATTTGAATAGATTTGGGCCACCCGGAGTCAGATACTCGTGGCAAGAACGTGGTTTTGAGTTGATTAGCGCAGTCAAGGTAAGTGGCTTGCCTAATTCTGTGTTGGGGACTTTCCCTTAGGCATTTTCCTCTTATTTGCTACTAGTCACATCATGCTTAGGTAGTTTTACTCTATTCTTACCAGTTGTTTTTCCTGGACTGTTTAATTAAGCCATAATTGACATACTTCTGCATTGCATATTTAAATTGGGACTACGGACCGAATCCGGGAGCTTTCCCCCTGTACTGCATTTCATATTTAAATTGGGACTACGGACCGAGATCCGGGAGCTTTCCCCCTGTACTGAAATGCATATTTAAATTGGGACTACGGACAGAGATCCGGGAGCATTCCCCCTGTACTACATAGCATATTTAAACTGGGACTACGGACTGAGATCCGGGAGCTTTCCTTATGTACTGCATTGCATATTTACTGTTGAGATGTATGTTGTGCTGAGCCGAGGGCTCTCTTTATGTTATTAAATCTTTCCGTTTGCATTAATCCTGTTTATCATTGCTTATCTATCTTTCACTGTTTTAAATTGTATATTGACTTGTTTTACAAACTCAGTGGGGCCTCAACCTGACCTCGTCACTACTTGACTGGGGTTAGGCTTGGCACTTACGGAGTATCGAATGTGGAGTACTCACGCCCTTTCCTGCGCATGTTTTCCAGGTACCAGCACCCAGTATCGTGGCTAGGAGTCATCCTATCAGCAGCCAGGAGACCGCGAGGTAATTCTGCCGTGTCCGCAGAATCCCACGAGTCCCCTTCTACTCTAGTATAGGCAAAGAAGACTTGTATATTTTTCTGTTGTTTCATTGTATAGAGCTACATTTAGTACAGAGCTTGTGACTATGGTGACATTCCGGGTTTTGGAAAGTAAAAATATATATGCTGAGCAGCTACGTTATATCTACTTGAGTTCTTTTTTGTCCTTATTTTATTGATTCTATCATTTCCGCAATATCTTAGGCTTACCTAGTCATAAAAATTAGGTGCCGTCACGATACCTTTCGGAAGGTAAATTGGGTCGTGACAGAACCGCTTAACAAGGAAGGAAAATAGCATGTAACAGTCGCACCTAAATGCACGGGTTAACAACAAGAAATCAACACGAATCCGATAACTCTATTTACGGGCAAGTCAAATTAGGTATAGTCTATCCAAACTTCCTTTAAGGTCGGCAGTTTCAAGGGTATTCAACAAATTTCATTTAAGGACAAGCAACGTGAAAATAATCATAACCTCAGTTAAGACCAAACCATTGTAGAATAAGATGAAGATAATTACAATTAGAGATAAGCAGTTAAGAAGACATAGCATGACAGTAAAAGGAAATAAAATCTTCAGATAATTCAATTAGGAGTCAAATAGGCAATATGAGTAAATTCAAAAGTAAGAAATTCTACATTTAAGCAAATAAAGATGAAACTAAAAATTAGGAAATTCAATCACTCCAAGGATAATTCATTCTCGGCGAATATAAGGACCTAATATTCCCAAAAGGGTCAACTTTCCACAAATAAGTCCGAGCACGCACTCGTCACCTCGCGTACACGGACTACAATCAACATAGAAGAGTCAAATCCTAAGGGGTAATTCCCCCCCACAAGGTTAGCCAAGATACTTACCTCAAAGACGACAACCTGGTACTCTAAAATGGGCTTCTCGGGTGAAAAGGCTCCGGACGGCTCAAATCCAACTAGACCAACTTCAAAACACACATAAAACTTATAAGGAACTATTCCGGATAATAAAGTTTCAATCTTTATCAAATTCTAAAAATCGGTCAAAAAGTCGACCCCCGGGCCCGCACCTCGAAACCCGACAAATTTTACAAAATTCGAATACCCATTCCAATATGAGTTCAACCATACAAAAATTGCCAAATTCCGATACTATTTCGCCCCTCAAATCATGAAATTTCGTTTTAGGAATTTCTTCAAAACCAACATTTTCTTCCAACTAAAAACACAATTTTAATGATAGAAACAAAGACTAAATCATGGAGTATATATAATTTTAGGTGAAGAACACTTACTCACTCGATTAGCTTGAAAAACCCCCAAAAATCGCTCCAAAATCCAAAGTCCAAAACTCAAAATATGATGAAAATAGACAACCCTCGACTTATATGAATCTGCCCAGCATTTCCGCATCTACGGACAATTAGGCGCAACTGCGCATCTGCTTCTACGGTCCACCAAACCGCACCTGCGACTTTTCACTTAAGGGCCACAAGCGCATCTACGTCTCAAGAACCGCACCTGCGGCTCACACGTACGGCCAACTCTCCGCATATGCGGAGACTGCCCAGGACAGCCTTTCTCGCACCTGCGCTTCTTCCATCGCACCTGTGACCATCGCACATGCGCCCAAGGTCCGCAGGTGCGTTTACACCAGAACTCAGCCTTCCCAAAACCATGGAATTCATCTACGACTCGTCCGAAACACACTCGGGGCCCTTGGGACCCCGTCCAAGCATATCAACAAGTTCCATACTCTAACACGGACCGACCCACTCGAGGTCTCAAATCACATAAAAACACGATGAAGCTATGAATCGCACCATGAATCGAGCTTATGAACTTTCAATTCCTTAAAATTCTAAACTCGTTCCGAAACCTATCAATTCAACCCGGAATAACGCCAAATTTTTCAGACAAGTCCCAATTCACATAATGGAGCTGCTCCAACTCTCGGAATCGCATTCCGACCCCGATATCCCAAAAAGTCAACTGTGATCAAACCACTCCATTTTTCAAACTTCAAATGTTCCAACTTTCGCCGAATTGCCTCAGTTTACTCCACGGACCTCCAAGTCCAAATCCAGACGCACGCCTAAGATCAAAATCACCATATGAAGCTGTTGACATTATCCAAAACTTGTTCCAGAGCCGTTTACATAAAAAGTCTGAATTCCGGTCAACTTCCACCGCTTAAGCTTCCGAAACTAAAATCCTTCTTCCAATTCGACTCCGAATTATCCGGTAACTGAATCCAATCATGCACGCAGGTTGATATACACAATGTGAAGTTGTTCAAGAACTTGTGCCACCGAACGGAGCTTAAATTCTTAGAACGACCGGTCGGGTCGTTACATCTTCCTCTCTTAAAACAAACGTTCGTCCTCGAGCGTGCCAAAATTCGCCTCGAAGTCTTCAAGTCACTGAATGAACACTTCCAAAACACACTCGCGGGCGATCCCACGTCACTCCAATACATAAGCCTGATGACATCATATCAACTATGATTTAGCCTTTCTACTAACATCGATAAGCCTCAGACCCCAAATTCTCACCTTCTCTTCATTTCCACAAGACCCGATTCTAAATCCATATCCGGTATCAGTCTAAACCAGCTATATCAACTCAGGCCTAAACCCAAAAGGTACGACCACACAACATAACACACCACACTTAAGTCTTTACTAGCACTTCTTATCACAATAGCTGCCTGAGATCAACTCAGCACCGACAATTAGCCTCATATCCGATAGAACTCTACTTCAAACCTCCATCACGCTGATAATAATGCAAGAAACACGAGGACCTCATAATTCGACACCGAATCACCAAGACACAACTAACTCCACCGGGCACACACCCCGCAAGATAAAACTCAAGAAGCACAGAACGAATATGATTGAATACGAGAAGGGAACACATAAGGAAACTACCAAACAAGCCCGACAGGCACAACTCTCTATCAATGCTAACCTATAAAACAATATAACAAGGAAAGAATTAAAGCATATAAATGAATCACAAGGACCCTTTCCTGATATAATTTCTGCCGGTACTCAGCCCAGTTCAAACACATCGAATCTCAAGAGATCGCGAGGGCCTCTCCCTTCACTCTAAATCACATATCGAATATATGTCATACCAATTGAAATCTTTCACTAACTTAGCTCTGCCAATAAGATCATAATACTCACTGAACTCTCACACCGGTAAAGTATCAAATCACAGCTCGTAACCTAAATACTTAGGAAAATTCACATCAGGTCTACCATGATGAACACCAAGGACTCACTACTAGTCTCACCACTCTCAATGATGAATAACAACAAATGATAGACGCGGGTTACCACCCATAGAATCTCTCATCAGGGCAAGCACATAAACAGAGTGATAATCATGGAACTCATCCATAAGTGGAGCAACAAATAAGGGAACTCATCCCGACAAGCAGAATCGAAACAATATACGAATGGTGCTCCTCGGTAACAGATTAAAACATACCTGTATGATAACATCTGGCACAACAGCCTCCAGTCTACTATATGAAACACATCAACAGGCCGGGCCTCCCTCTCTTGGGCGCCCCCTACTCGTGTGAATACCCCGTTGTGACCCATCTGCCCGGAGCCTGGGAAAATCTCTCACTAGGTGGATGATATCTCCAAACTCAAAACATCATGTCTGCTTACGTGGCTATGGAAAATTGTGCAGTACGAGTACTCTGAGACCCTTGAGTACCTGAAACTCCATGCGAAGCTGGTAATGCAAACTAAACTGGTTGACCCATAAAACCTCTACCGTGTTGTACCCTGCCTAAATAATAAGGACCAGTAGATCTCTCAGGCCTATGAGGCCTCCTCACCACTCTTCCCTCTCTCTCTTGACCTCGTTTGTCCTCCCTTTCACAGCCCCACCGTTTGTCCTCCCTTTCACAGCCCCACCTGACACCTCTCTCATAGTCCCTCCTGTCATCTCTCTCATGATCCAGCATGCCCTCAACTCTGCGAGCTATCCCTACCACCTGCTAAAATGAAACATCCGACTCTAACTCCCGAGCCATGTCGAACCGAATATCACGCCTGAGGCCCTCAATGAATCTACGAACACGCTCTTTAACGGTAGCAACCAAAACAGGTGCATGTCTAGCCAAATCACTGAATCTGACGGTAGACTCTGATACTGACACAGTGCCCTGGCGTAGCCGCTCAAACTCTGCACGCCATGCATCTCGGAGGGACTGAGGTATAAACTCGCTCAAGAACATCTCTGAAAACTGACCCCATGTAAGTGAAGCTGACTCAGCCGGACTACCCAACTCATATGCCCGCCACCAAAGATAAGCCGCTCCCCTGAGCTGAAATGTAACAAAAGCAACCCCGCTCATCTCCACAATACCCATAGTATGAAGAATGCGGTGACACTCCTACAGGAAACTCTGGGCATCATCTGTCGTCAATCCACTGAAGGTAGGAGGGTGGTAATTCTTGTACCTCCCAAGTCTAAGTTGTTCTTCCTCAGATGTTGCTGCCCTAACCATGGGCGGAACTGGGACCCCAGGTTGTGCTGTCATGACACCTGGAACCTGACCAATATGATCTCGCTACTCTGGAGTGTGGGCGGTGGGAGTCTGAGCTCCTCCCCCGCTCTGTGAAGTAGCTGGTGCACCTAGAATCAATCCCGCCTGAGTCAAAGTACCAATCATACCCCAGAATTGTGCCAAGGTCTCCTGAAGGCCTGCCCCCCAACTGGAACTACTAGCGGCTCCTCAACGGCTGCTTTGGTAGGTGCCCTAGCTGCGGCACGTGCCGCTCGTTGGCCTCTGCCTCTGCCTCTGCCTCTGCCTCTGCCCCTAGTGACATCTGCTCCTGGGGTAACATCATCAGGATCTGCAACTCGCGTCCTCACCATCTGTGAGAGAATGGAATGATAAATTTTCAAGCTTCAAGATCAATAAACTCACACGATAGGAACGAAGGAACTGAAGTTATCCTAATAGTTCTGTAGCCTCTCAAAGATGAGTACATACGTCTCTGTACCGATCCTCAAGACTCTACTAAACTCGCTTATGACTCGTAGCACCTATGAACCTAGGGCTTTAATACCAACTATCACGACCCAAATTTCCCTCTGTTGGGTATCGTGATGGCACCCAGTCATAGGGACTAGGTAAGCCTAATATTCATGGAATAACAACAATAATAAATAAAATCTATTTTTTTCTGAAGTAAGGAATTCCTTATACAATGAGCATATTCCCAAAATCTGGTAGTACAAGTCATAAGCTTTATAGAGTAACTTCTAATTACAATTGTTTAGAAGTAAGTAAAAATAGTGTAAATGCAAAATAGAAAGGTGACTCCGAAGCCTGCGAACGCGACGACAGGTTTACCTTGAGTCTCCTCAACAAGAATCCCCGCAGCTACTAACGACCAATACCTGGATCTGCACAAAGATGTGCAGAAGTGTGGTATGAGCACACCACATCGGCGCCCAGTAAGTATGAAAACTAACCTCGATGAAGTAGTGACGAGGACTAGTCAAGACACCCACCGTTCTAATAAACTAAACAAATATCAATACAGGAATAAAGGAAAAATGATATACACATAAATACTACGCAATATAGCTAACAATACAACGAATTCGATAAGGAAGGAAAAAAATAAGTATCAGCGAAAACCATGAAAAAACACAAAAGGTTGAGTGAAACACAAATAAATCTGGAATGTAAATATACAACACGGAAAAGTAATGATTCAATAACTTCAACCCCTTCTACATCAAATTCGTATTCATCTCCACGAGGTTCCGAACCTCGGAAAAATCACCATGTAAGGGTCCCAATGTTCAAACCCTAACACTTGGCATCGTGCCCCCTCATTCGAGTACTAATTTCACGGACGACTCACGTGCCAATTGGGTCATTTCCACCCATACGGTAAGTACAACAAGAGTATCTATATTTGACAACAACAAGGAACCCTAAATCCGTTAATAGTACTTAACTGCGTGTATGCTTGTGCGAGTGCCTAACATGATTCAACAACCAATAAGCATAAGGAAAGAAAAGGGCAACACGTATATTGTCATCTCACAAATTTCCACTCGAATAAACTCACACAGTAAGTGTTCCAGTACGCAATATCAACAACAAGGAATTCCCCCAGATCAACACAAGTATCACAAACAATACCTGACATAGCCCACCTTCTCTCTCCATGTTCGCAATAGTAAAGTATATGCCCGCCTTCTTTCGCCACACGTGCATAAACATGTTCCCACCTTTTCTCGCCACATGCGCAACCCTCAATCTCATATCCTGCCTTACCACGTCGCATATGCAATATAAATAGTAAACAAGGCACGGCAGAAACCTCGTGCAAATCCCCATATCAACAACCGCACGGCAGAAACCTCGTGCTTCACCACAACAAGTACAACAACAACAATGTCAACAGTTCAAGATACAATAAATACATCAAATCAAGAACCTTCGATCACAAGATAGGCAAAACTAGTTCACGAGAAATAAACATAATAAGGAAAGTTAGGCATATTAAAAACCGCTCAACAAGGAAGGAAAATAGCATATAAAAGGCGCACCTAAATGCACGGGTTAACAACAAGAAATCAACACAAATCCGATAACTCTATTTACAGACAAGTCAACTAAGGTATGGTCTATCCAAACTTCCTTTAAGGTCAGCAGTTTCAAGGGTATTCAACAAATTTCATTTAAGGACAAGCAAAGTGAAAATAATCATAACCTCAGTTAAGACTAAACCATTATAGAATGAGATGAAGATAATTAAAATTAGAGATAAGCAGTTCAGAAGACATAGCATGACATTAAAAGGAAATAAAATCTTCAAATAATTCAATTAGGAGTCAAATAGGCAATAGGAGTAAATCCAAAAGTAAGAAATTCTACATTTAAGCAAATAAAGATGAAACTAGAAATTAGGAAATTCAATCATGCCAAGGACAATTCATACTCGGCGAATATAAGGACCTAAGATTCCCAAAAGGGTCAACTTTCCACAAATAATTCTGAGCACGCACTCGTCACCTCTCGTACACGGACTACAATCAACATAGAAGACTCAAATCCTAAGGGGTAATTCCCCCACACAAGGTTACGCAAGATACTTACCTCAAAGACGACAACCCGGTACTCTAAAATGGACTTCTCGGGCTAAAAGGTCTTTGGACAGCTCAAATACAAATAGAACAATTTCAAAACACACATAAAATTTATAAGGAACTATTTCGTATAATAAAGCTTCAATCTTTATCAAATTTTAAAAATCGGTCCAAAAGTCGACCCCCGGGCCCACACCTCGGAACTCGAAAATTTTTACAAAATCCGAATACCCATTCCAATATGAGTTCAACCATACAAAAATTACCAAATTATGATACCATTTCGCCCCTCAAAACATGAAATTTCATTTTAGGAATTTCTTCAAAACCAACATTTTCTTCCAAATAAAAACACAATTTTAATGATGAAAACAAAGACTAAATCATGGAATATATATAATTCTAGGTGAAGAACACTTACCCCCAAAAATAGCTCCCAAATCTGAAGTCCAAAACTCAAAATATGATGAAAATCGTCAACCCTCGACTTATATGAATCTGCCCAGCACTTCCGCATCTGCGGACAATTAGGCGCACCTACGCATTTGCTTCTGCGGTCCACCAAACTGCATCTGTGACTTTTCACTTAAGGGCCACAATCGTATCTGCGTCTCAAGAACCGTACATGTGGCCCGCACGTACGGCCAACTCTCTGCATCTGTGGAGACTGCCCAGGCCAGCCTTCCTCGCACATGCGCTTCCTCCATCGCACCTACAACCATCGCACCTGCACCCAAGGTCCGCAGGTGCGATTACACCAGAACTCAGCATTCCCAAAACCATGGAATTCATTCGCGACTCGTCCGAAACACACCCGAGGCCCTCGGGACCCTGTCCAAGCATACCAACAAGTTCCATACTCTAACACGGACCCGCTCAAGGTCTCAAATCACATAAAAACACGACAAAGCTATGAATCGCACCATGAATCGAGCTTATAAACTTTCAATTCTATAAACTTCTAAACTCGTGCTGAAACCTATCAATTCAACCCGTAATGACGCCAAATTTTGCAGACAAGTCCCAATTCACATAACAGAGCTGCTCCAACTCTTGGAATCGCATTCCAACCCCGATATCCCAAAAAGTCAGTTGTGGTCAAACCACTCCATTTTTCAAACTTCAAATGTTCAACTTTCACCGAATTGCCTCAATTTACTCCACGCACCTCCAAGTCCAAATGCGGACGCATTCCTAAGATCAAAATCACCATACAAAGCTATTGACATTATCCAAAACTTGTTTTGGAGCCGTTTATATAAAAAGTCATAATTCTGGTCAACTTCCACCGCTTAAGCTTCCGAAACTAAAATCCTTCTTCCAATTCGACTTTGAATTATCTGGTAACTGAACCCAACCATGCACGCAGGTTGATAAACACAATGTGAAGTTGTTCAAGAACTTGTGCCATCGAACGGAGCTTAAATTCTTAAAACGACCGGTCGGGTCATTACAAATTTACCAGGTATTACCAGACTAAAATCTGAAAGCAACTGTATCCACCACAAGGGAACATGTTTCCATATAATCAATGGCATGACATTTATGTAAAATCTTTTGTCACCCCACTGCTTTATACTTTCAGGTGTTGGGACTATAAGTCCAAAACTCCACGTTGTCCAAGTGAAGTCAATCTTGATTGCATATTTTTTATTGACCAATCATTTATCTGTCCAAATTCCATGACAGATTTGAGCTCAAGATCCTCGTCAATATTAAAAATATTGAGCGCTATATTATATAAACAATATCATTGATGATCATTTTATATTGGTTCCATCATCACCAATAAAGACATAACTTATCAAGATCTCATTATTTTCAGGTACCTGAGCCTCTTCCATAAGGTCTTATAAAGTGTTATGTCATGGTACTTGATAGTAGCCTATATTATGTAATGTAGACGCTATTTCCACTCTAATTTAACCGCATTCTATTGATGTTTAAATGCTAAAAGATAACAAAATGATCTAATTGAGAAATTTATGCTATGCAAGAGCCACTCCGAGCTAGGAGTGAGATAAAGAGTGTTTTGGAGTCAATTATGAACATATAAGGTCAATAAAATGATAGCCCAGATGAAAAAGAGTGAGGAAAATAAGAAAAAATTCAAAAGGCAGCAGTGGAACGCGGAGGAACACAGTGAAGAGATGCACGTCCGCGACCGTGGACGGGTTTTTAAAAACGACAGAGTGCAAGGGCTTTTGTTTAAATTCCTGGGCAATTTCTTTGGTCAAGGAAGTGATATATGCATTTATTTTTTGAACCATATATATACATGTTCCACCCACGTAAAGTTATATACCATAGTTAACCCCTTTGAGCCTGTAATCCTGTTTCTTTGGCAACCACATTACAAGCCTTACCTAATTTTTGAATTGTCCATATATTTGAACCTGCTAACCTCTCATGAGCACTTGAATTGTTATGAACTGTGTAAAACTTAAAGTGTGGGGTGGTTGGTTTGGCTTTTGAGTGGAACTAATGAAATAAGGAAAAAGGTGCACTGTTTTAAAAAAGTAAAAGCCACTTGAATTGAAGAACAAAGAAAAGAAAAAAAAATGATTGTATTGCTGTGAAAAAAATTNGGTGCACTGTTTTAAAAAAGTAAAAGCCACTTGAATTGAAGAACAAAGAAAAGAAAAAAATGATTGTGTTGCTGTGAAAAAAATAAAATAAAATATTCCTTGATAAATGGTGACTCTTGATATAATTGTGCTTAAAGAAGTATGGGGTAATAAACATTGACGTGAAGGTGGAGTTTGGTTTTGACATAAGTATGGGGTTTGAATATTAAAGTATATGTATTAAAGTGCTTAGGGAGGTGTAGTCACTCTTATATCTCAATGTATCCTAGCCGTTCCGCAGCCTATATTACATTCAAATAAGTCCTAATTGATCCTAGACTGAATGAGCTCGATTAGTACAGTATTATACTACGGGCAAGCATATGGTGCGGTTTCTGTGGCACAAGAATGTTCTTTCTGAGGATGAGAAAATCTTGTTCATTTGAAGTCCTTAGTCTGTGTGAATGGTATTGATTATGAAATAAATTTCTTTGTGGTGATTAGACACTTGATTCATGTAAGGAAGGTAAGTCTGGACCTCTGACTTAGAGTAAGTAAGCCGGTTAGGGACATTGTGCGGCTAGAGATAGTCCACGCTTGAGGTGTGGATGTTACGATAAGGTAGTTGACCATTGTGAAATATTCTTGGTATGATGAGTAGGGAAATGGCTTAGTGAAGTCAAGCCTCTAGAGTGTGGTTTTATTGCTTGAGGACGAGCAATGGTTTAAATGTGGGGTTTTGATAGTATCCTATTTTATGCAATGTAGACGCTATTTATACTCTAATTTAACCGCAATTTATAGATGTTTAAATGCTAAAAGATAACAAAAGGCTCTAATTGAGAACTTTACACATTGTAGGATCCACTCCGAGCTAGGAGGGAGATAAAGAGCGTTTTGGAGTCAGTTATGAACATACAAGGCCATAAATGATAGCCCGGATGAAAAAGAGGGATGAAAACAAGAAAAAATGTAAAAGAAAGGTCCGCGACCGTGGACCTGGGCGCTCAGTGGAACGCGGAGGAAAACAGTGAAGAGGTGCACGTCCGCGGTCATGTCTGTAGTTG
Source organism: Nicotiana knightiana (assembly GCA_005239525.1). Taxonomy (NCBI): domain Eukaryota; kingdom Viridiplantae; phylum Streptophyta; class Magnoliopsida; order Solanales; family Solanaceae; genus Nicotiana; species Nicotiana knightiana. Next base: position 7,129 of record ML408535.1, on the reverse strand, counting down.
AGTCCGCGACCGCGGACTGGTTTTTAAAAGCGACAGAGTGTAGGGGCTTTTGTGTAAATTCCATGGAAATTAACCTAAACCTATAAGAGCCCAAACTCGCCCAGAAGCCAGAGGAAGCTTGTTTTAGACATAATTAGAGGCAAGAACAATGGAGAGAAGATCAATTCTTCTTCTTTCTACTTATCATTGTGAATCATGAATCATATTATTGCTATGTTTTGTATTAGTATGAGTAGATAAACATTTAATCTAGGGTTTATGGAACCAATTGTTGGATGAAGTTTTAACTCTATTTTGATATAATCGAGCCATGGTTATTCTATGATTGTTCAACTATGTTTTGTATTGTTATTAATTGTAAGGGCCCTTGATTAATCGTGTCTAGTTGCCTTGTGTTGCTTGAGAAAGAACACTTGGTTAGATTGTTGTTGAACAACACCACTTTTGGGTAATTGAAGAGATTAATTACTTGAATTTTAAAGTGGGTTTAGAAATAACAAAGCTTTGGTGGGATAATTCTGAGTTGTAGCTAGAGTGGTTTGAAAGAATGCTTCTATTAAATTATCGTAATTGATCGAGAGATAATTACGATAGCCCAGAACTCATAATCCTCATAGAGTATTACAGCGAGATTATAGCTAAAGAGTTAAGAATTAATCCGGCAATTGGGGAAATCAATAGCCCTAGATCCTTTTTACCATTGAATTCAACTTTATTATTGATTATTGCTAGTTTTATTGTCATTTTGCATTAGCTAAATAAATTCCACTGTTTATTCATAAAAATCTTGCATCCAGAAGTTGTCTGAGCTTGTCATTAGCATTACTAAAAGTTGTAGTAAATAGGTTAGTTTCCTATGGGATTCGACTCCGGACTTGAACCGGATTATATTTGCAGCGACCACTTAGTCCTTTTTATAAGGCATAGTTGGGCGTGATCAAATTTTGGCGCTGTTGCCGGGGAGCTGACGGTGTTATTTAGTAAAACTTAGAAGAATTGCTAGGATTTTTAGTTTAGATCAATTTTTTACTGTGTTAAAAATTTTTCCATTGAAATTCTCACATTTAAACTCTCTTGTGACTTAGGTGTATGCCTAGAAGCTCTCCGAGGACTGGTGAACTTTTTAAAGGACTCTCAGACCCCGAGAAAGCATTCAGGGCATTAAATTGATCCAATAAGAAGAACAAATAGTTACAACAAAAACACCAACTCGAAATTGAAATGGACAACGTGGATGATGTCGATGGAAACAATCGGAATAATCGGGTTGACCCAAACGATGGAGTGGTGGCACCTCTTGTTCCAGAAGCTACTCATTATTATTGGGCTCAACCAACAGCTGAAAACCTGGCCACCGCCATTGGTGTACCTCATATACAAGCGGAGACATTCCAGCTCACCAACAACATGCTACATCTGTTGCAGAATAAGGGATTGTTCTCCGGGTCACACATTGAAGATCCACAATAACATTTGAAAATTTTCCTGTCAATATGTGTGACCCAAAGACAGCTGAATATGACTCCGAAAGCCATCAAGCTATTACTATTTCCATTCTTTGTGACTGGAGAGGCTCAAACTCGGCTGAATTCTCTCCCAATAAATTCCATTGCCACTTGGGAGGAATTAGTCAAGCACTTCCTAAACAAGTTTTATCCTTCCAACAAGACTGCAAGGCAGATTGATGAGATATTGTAGTACAGGTAAAAACCTATTAAGACCTTACAAGAAACCTGGGAGAGGTTCAAAGGGATGCTAGTGAAGTGCCCACACCATGGCATTCCAAACCAGATGTTTATTCAGAGATTCTACATGGGTTTGGCAGACAGTTTGAAAGCCAGTGTAGACATTTCAGCTGGAGGTGCATTTCTGAGCAAGACATTCACAGAGTGCAAGGTTCTTCTCGATAAGATGGCTCAAAATTCAGGTTGGATGACTAGAGGTACGACACTGACACCAATAGTGCATTCTATTGCTCTTGACCCAAACAATTCCCATGCAGAGAACATAGCCATGCTCATGACTCAGATGAGTATACTGACAAAGAAGATCGACGAGATAGGTACAAAGCAAGTGCACATTGTTGATACAACAAATGTGGGATTGTGCACTCCTTGCATAAATCAGTCTTATGTGTGCTCGTGGAATGGAGAGAATGACAACCAGGGTTTCAGAGAAGAAATGAATTATGTCAATAATTTCGGGGTTCAGAGACAACGAGTGCAGCAATGGGGCCCAGCACCAAACCAGCAGTACAGACCCAACATGCCATATCCTGGAGGTGCACGACCACAAGGCCAAGTTGTTCCGTATCAAAGGCAACAGGGCTATAAACAGCAGCACCAACAACAATTGGCATACCAACCACCTCATCAATAGCAGGACGACAACATGGTAGAAATCAGGGGCATGCTGCAACAACTCATTGGAACAAATGGTAAGATGCAAGAAAAGTTAGCAGCACATGACTCAGCAATCAAAGGCATTGAAACTCAACTGGGACAGTTGTCCATGGCCTTAAACAATCGCCCCAGAGGAACATTACCGGCAGATACAAATATTAACCTAAAGGAGCAAAACCCAAATCAGCTAATGGCAATGAGTCTCAGGATTGGAAGAGATTTAGACAGAGAGAAAGAAGTTGCTCAATCTAGAAAAGAGACTATGCCAACCACTCCAGTTACATTAGAGGTAGATGAATCAGCAGAGCTCACCGAGGTGGTAGTTAAACAGGCACAGGTTGACAAGGGTAAGGCAAAAGAAGGTGAACAAGTCTCAAAAAAGGTAGCACCTCTTGTGCCAGAAGTTTCCAACAAGGAAACGACATCGAGGAGTGGACAAAGATTGACTCCTACACCATTCCCTCAGAGATTGGCAAAACAAAAGAAAGATGATCAATACAGGAAATTCATGGAAATGCTTCACTAGATTCAATTGAATATTCCACTGATGGATGATTTGAGGAAAATGCCAGGGTATGAAAAAATGATGAAGGAACTGATGTCGCCGAAATTTGACTTCCAGGACTTGTCCACTATAACTCTGACACAATTCTGCAGCGCGGTAGTGACAAAACTTATGGCCCAAAAGGTGTCTGATCTAGGTAGCTTCAATATCCCATGTACTATTGGGAGTTATGCTTTTGCTAAAGCATTGTGTGACTTGGGAGCCAGCATAAACTTGATGCCCTTAGCAATCTATATAAAACTGGGCATTGGCAGAGCTAGGACGACCTCGACGTTGCTGCAACTCGCTGATCGCACGGTTAAAACCCGACAGTAATTCTTGATGATGTGCTTGTGAAAGTGGGGAAATTTGTATTCCCTGCAGAATTTGTCATTCTTGACTGTCAGTTAGAGGAGGAGATACCCATCATTCTGGGAAGGCCATACCTAGCCACTGGGAGAGCATTGATTGATTGCGAGACTGGAGAACAAAAAATAAGGTTGAATAATGAAGAAATAATATTCAACTTTCAACAATCCATGAGGAGACCCAGTGAATTTGCAAATTGCTCACTAGTGGAGGCCGTGGATATGATACTGCAAGAAGAGGATGAAATCCTTAATGTCAAGGATCAATTGGGAGCCTGCTTGACAAACTTGGAAGAAATGGACGGTGAAGGGTTGGCAGAGTGGGTCATGTCTCTCGAACACCAAGGATTCTGGAAAAGGGAACCTTCGTTCGAGCCCCTACGCTTAGAAGAGAGAGTGACACCACCCGCAAAACCATCAATAGAGGAACCACCATAGTTGGACTTGAAACTGCTTCCAGCCCACCTCAGGTACGCTTTCTTGGGTCCCAATTCTACTTTGCCTGTTATTATATCATATGGTTTGCTAGCTGTGCAAGTAGAGCAATTATTGCAGGTATTGCAAGAATGTAAGACTGCCATTGGTTGGACCATGGCAGATATAAAGGGTATCAGCCTAGCCTTATGCATGCACAAGATTCTTCTGGAAGAGGGGCACAAACCTTCCAGAGAACATCAACGATGACTGAACCCGAATATGAAAGAAGTAGTAAAGAAGGAAGTGATCAAGTGGTTGGATGTTGGTATCATCTTCCCCATCTCTGATAGCAATCGGGTCCGTCCTATCCAATGTGCCAAAAAAGAGAGGAATGATAGTCGTACAGAATGAGAAGAACGAGTTGATCTCAACTCGTACAATCATGGGGTGGCGGATTTGCATGGACTATCAAAAATTGAACACAGCCACCCGGAAGGACCATTTCCCCTTGCCTTTCATTGACCAGATGTTGGACAGGTTAGCTGGGCGATCTCACTTTTGTTTCTTGGACGGATACTCGGGGTATAACCATATCTTAATAGCCCCGTAAGATAGAGATAAAACGTCCTTCACTTGTCTGTATGGCATATTTGACTTTCGGAGAATGCCCTTTGGACTTTGCAATGCACTGGCTACATTCCAACGGTGCATTTTAGCCATTTTCACTGACATGGTTGAGGACATTATGGAGTTGTTTATGGATGATTTCTCCATGTTGGGAGATTCATTTGAAGATTTTCTTCACAACCTAAGAAGAGTGCTCAAAAGATGTGTGGAGAAAAATCTGGTGCTGAATTGGGAGAAGTCCCATTTTATGGTACAAGAAGGAATAGTGTTAGGACATCGAGTATCCAGAGAGGGAATTGAAGTCGACCATTCCAAGGTTGATGTGATTGAGAAACTTTTGTCACCACTTCGGTAAAGGCAGTGAGAAGTTTCCTTGGGCACTCCGGGTGCTATAGGTGGTTCATTAGGGATTTTCCAAGATTGCTAACCCCTTATGTAAGCTGCTTGAAAAAGACCAACCCTTTGTGTTTTCTGATGCTTGCAGGTTGGTCTTTGAGGAGCTGAAGAAGAAATTGGTGACTGCACCCATCATTGTTGCACCCAACTGGGAGCAACCATTCGAGCTCATGTTCGACGCCAGTGATTATGCCATAGGAGCAATCTTGGGGCAACGCAAGGATAAGATGATGCACCCGATCTACAATGCAAGCAGGACGCTCAGTGGTTCACAACTTAATTACACTGTCAAAAAAAAGGAAATGCTCGCTGTAGTGTTTTCCTTCAACAAATTCAGGTCGTACGTAATTGGCTCAAAAGTTATTATTTATACTGACCATGCAACAATTAGGTACTTGATAGCAAAGAAGGAGTCAAATCCATGCTTGATTTGCTGGGTTCTTTTGCTACAAGAATTCGATCTAGAAATCTGTGATAGAAAGGGGACGGACAATCAAGTGGTAGACCACCTCTCGAGGTTGGAAGGAACAGAAAAGAGAATGGAGGTTAGTGATATCACAGAGACATTCCCGGATGAAAAGTTACTTGTTGTGACAATGGAGGATACGCCATGGTATGATGATATTGCTAATTACTTAGCAAGCGGTATCGTGCCTTATGATCTCTCTTCAATTCAAAAGAAAAAGTTCTTCCGTGATTGTCAATCTTATTATTGGGATGAACCCCTGAGATATGTGTTGATAACATGATCCGGAGGTGTATCCCCAAGAAAGATCAACCTTCTGTTTTGCAGGCTTGCATGCTTCACCATATGGTGGACACTTTGGAGGAATTCGGACAGTAGCAAAAGTGTTGGAACCAGAATTGTATTGGCCTACCCAGTTCAAGGATGCCCATGCTTGGGTTAAAAGTTGCGATGAATGCCAAAGGACAGGAATCATATCTCACCATCACGAGATGCCGATGACCACAATTTAAGAGGTGGATGTTTTTGTCATGTGGAGGATCGACTTTATGGGGTCGTTTGTCAGCTCATATGGTAAAAAATATATATTGGTAGCGGTTGAATATGTCTCCAAGTGGGTTGAAGAGGTGGCTCTCCCAACCAATGATGCAAAAGGGGTGACAAGTTTCCTAAAGAAAAACATCTTCACACATTTTGGCACCCCGAGAGCTATAATCAGTGATGGTGGAACCTATTTTTGCAATAGAACGTTCGCATGCCTTTTGGAATAGTATGGAGTTTTCCATAATGTGGCCTCACTGTACCACCCACAAACAAGCAGGAAAGTTGAAGTGTCCAATAGAGAAACTAAAAGTGTCCTTACAAAAACAGTAAATGCAACAAGGACCGATTAGGCAAAGAAGCTGGATGATGCATTGTGGACGTACCGCACAACATTCAAAACTCCAATTGGTGTGTCACCATACAAGTTGGTGTTTGGAAAGGCATGTCACTTTCATGTAGAGCTCGAACATAAAAGCACTGTGGGTATTTCGGCAGTTGAATTTGGATATGGAGACCGCAGGCACCAGCAGAGTCACTGGGTTATATGAGCTCAAAGAATTTAGGTTCCAGGCATTCGAGAGTGCTAAACTATACAAATAAAGGATGAAACTAATGCATGATAAGCACATATTAAATCGACACTTCAAACCCAAAGAGCTAGTGTTGTTATACAACTCGAGATTGAGATTGTTTCCGGGTAAGTTGAAGTCCCGATGGTCAGGACCCTTCAGAGTGGTGCAAATGTTCTTAAGTGGATCTGTGGAGATTGAATCAGAAGATGGGACAAATAAGTTCACGGTGAATGGGAAAAGGTTGAAACACTACCTTGGAATGGCCGAAGAAAAAGGGGATATAGTGGTAATAACTTTGAAAAAGCCCCAGTACATGAATGAGGAGTGACGATCAAAGCATGCGTCGTGCCGCGACGTTAAATCAGGCGCTTCCTGGGAGGCAACCCATAGTTTGTTATAATTCATCGTGCCGCGACGTTAACTCAGGCGCTTCTTAGGAGGCAACCCATGATCTTCTTTTGTTTTGCTTTTGTGTTGTATTTGATGTGAACGATATTAACCAAACTACTATTGTGCAGGGATTGGGCACATCGAAAGGAGTCGGGGTCAAAATCTAACCCCGGAAGAGGTAAAAATTGAAGAAAATAGAAAAATGTTCGAAACAGCGATCCGCAACTGCGGACGGGGACCGAAAGTGGTCACAGTTTCTGCCCAGCGTCCTCGACCGCGGATGGGGAGCGGAGTTGAATGGTGTTTCTGCCCAACGTCCGCGACCGCAGAGCTGGGCACGAACGTCAGGTAAGTTTTTTTAAAACTTTTTGTTTTATTTTATATTATTTTTCTTTTCTTTTCTA